>JAKSZP010016407.1:0-46757 GCA_022478985.1 Massospora cicadina | reverse complement strand
CCGTTTTGAGTGTTGTGATCGGTACTGTCTGTCCCCTGGTCAGCATACCTCGAAATAATCTATAGCAACCATGAGATCTGCTTTCACTTTAGACCGTAATTTCTTGTTACATTTACAAGGAGTAATAAAATCTTTAAATCTCTATAATAAAGAAGCCATTTGGAACTTCCCATTTATAAACATGACAAACCTCCTCAGCAACATATTCTTAACTTCACACTCACAAAGTTGGTTAACCCCCAAAAAAGTATCATACACAAATCCTGTTTCTTTTGTAAGATCCTCAGTTTACAAGATGATCAGTGTTGGAAAAAAATTTTATGAGTTGAAAAAAGAGGCATCAGCATAGGGCGCGAGACTCCTTAAGCTGATAGTTATTTAACGCTCAACACCATATCAATTGCTTTATAGTTTAGTGCTTTGTAGTATCAGCTAATGAGATCATTATCTCTAATCTACTTTTTAGATATAAAGTGTTAGTTTCTTCTTACTATGTTGCTTCAAGAAACCCCCCATTACTTCTTATAAGCCCACTATACACTATGTATTTTTTAATACTTCATTTTGGCTCCAATGCTTCTCTAGTAGAAGTAGTTCGCTAGGATGGAGTTTTGACTAACAGGAATATTGGCTTCACAGTTAATGACATATATACTCGCCTCAAAAAAGAATTAATATTTATTCTGACCTCAACCATACTTTATGCTATGGAACCGCTGAGCCTATAACATCAAGTATCTTGAAATTTGTTTATCATTGCCAATTCAGTTTGGAGCACCAATGATTTCTGCCCCAGCTATCATATACGACAATAACAGCTATGACTTCCTCATATGCACTCAATTATATTATTGAGTTTAAACTCAGATCATTCATGAGGATCAAGATTTCTCCCTATTAGGTTATTGTATCTTACTCAATTTTAAAGAGCCTTCCAACAAAGAAAGGAAAGAGTAAACCCTAAATTTGTAAGCTGGAGTATCCTAAGCTATTGAATGAATTAAATCAAATTATAAAACTTAAGGAAAATTTCTTTAACCTTCAGGTAATGCCACATTCAAAATGCCTCATTTCAACAAGGTCTTTATTCCCTCTAAATCTCAGTTCTAGTGGATCCTGGTATCAAGCTACATTACCCTCAACATATATACTGGAAGTACTGAGGAGGTTCCCATCAATTTGAGAACCTTTACCCTATCCTGAGGTACTAGATCTGGCATATTAAGGATCTAACACCGTTCTACTAGCTTATTTACCATTCAACTTATACTGTGAAGAGAAACCGCCTGTAGCTTAGTCAGATCATACCTATTGATTAAGTTAAGTCCATTATTAATGTTAAAAACTAATCTGACCTTGGTGTAGATGAACCGCCCATCATTGAATGAGTTGTAGTGAAGTTTGGTGATACACATTCCTCCAAACAAAAACTGGATGATTTCCATAATAGATGAGTTTACTGATAATTCAAAAAGCCTCAATGATGTTGGGTTAATGAAAGGAGCTCACCAAAATGTGTAAACTGTCGATAGCCAACCAATATTAAATATGTCTTATCAGATGCACAAGATAAAAGAGATTTTTAGTACTTTAGATTTTGAAGCAATTAAAAAATGTGTTATACAAGACCTCTCATAGCCTATAATCTAGCCATTCTTGGTTCAAAATAAGGATGAAGACCATCAGGAGGTGTTGGATTACAGATTGCTGATTACTATAGCTTGGAAAGATAGTTACCCCTTCCTCAGATTGATAGATCCATTTTTCTTAACAGGATCACAGTTTTTACAGCTATAAACCTTGTTTACAGTTACTGAAAAACTTGCTTACTCCTGATGATTAAATATTGTGCATTTATATAATATGAAGGTTTTTATAGCTGGCTCAATTGCACAGGTTATTTGCAATGTCCCTGTTGAGATCTGATATGACTGAATGATAAGCTATAAGTGGTAATGGCGGAATGGGTGAGAATTGGCCAAACCAAGTAGTATACAATATTAAAGAGATCGCCTTGACATAAGGCTATTGGTTGAAATCAGGCCTCAAACAAATACAAAGCGGATTGCCTCCAAATCAGGCAATAAAGCAATGTTAAAATATAATTAATAATTAGTATATCACTTTGAACTAAGGCGATTGTATATTTAATAAATAGTAGACCCTGCCAGACCACTGATAATACAGCAGAAATGAATAGTCTATTCAAAAAGGTTGGTATCAACCAAATTCACTGATATATAAGTGAGATGATTATAATGAAACAGGAGGATTATATTAGGAAAAGCAGAGTATAGAAGCGAGCATCCGCTGAAAATATTAAGTTAAAATAGAGAAGTTTCATCGGGACAATTGCTCTTATTTATTATACTATAAGTATTTTAAGTGTGTTCTGAGGACCAGAGTTCTCCATATCATCCATCCTATTGCTCAGTGGGCTCGACCCTGTGCAAAAACCCTCCAGCATGTCTGTCAAGTATCACCAAAATTATAACAGCCCCGCTACTTTTCAGTGGCCATGGATGGCATGTTAGGGGATCTTAAGATGTCCTAAGTTTTGGTTTTAAAGACTTTGGTATGATGTTTATTCATACTTCCAATGAACACCTCAGAAACCTATAGAAAGTCTTAAGACGAAGGTAAATTTGCCTCCTTGAGACCCAAGACTATAGGTACGACTTAGGTGCATTTTCTTCCAGAGATAGATGGATCTCTTAGGTCACAAGAGTACTTTGAGAAGTTTTTAATATTTCCTGAAATAGTTGAAGCAATTCTGAAGATGTCCTGGCTGAAAAGCTTACATGATATACAGGTGCTTTCAGGATGTAAGTTAATATCACAAAACTATTACCTAAGGAGCTAAACTACCAAAACTGTAGTTTATATACTTCACAAAGATATCTCTTTCCATTTTAAAAAGCTAAATAAATGGTCTTTTACCCTCTAAGAAATGCTCCTATGAAGTCCCGTACTAATACATCCTGTATTATACAAACACTTAATGCTATTCATGAACACAAGAAACATGGAGTTTGAGTCTATCTTATCTCAACTTGATTTTAACCAAGTTTATCTCATATCGCATACTTTAGTAAGCCTATTAAGTCCAAGAGAAATTACAGTATAATGGAAAATAGCGTTCATCCATTTTATTAGCCATCAAGAGTTTTGTCTTTAGTATAAGGTAAATACATCTCTATTGTAAATTATATAGTTTTTATTAGATGGTTGCAGCAGATGAAGTGTTCTGATGAGCAACTTGCCCATTTTGGCCTTAGATTGCAAACCTAAGATCTTACAATGTCTACTGAGGGAAGCTAAACATAAGTATGCCTACGACTATTCTGATTAACCATACCACTTACTCACATATGAAGAGGATCAGATATATGAACTAATTAGAAAACCCAAGGTGTGGACCTGATAAACCCTTTAAGTTCAGAAACAAATGAAGCAAATAACTAACTAGACTTGTATCAAGAAGAATAAATATAGATAATTTGGGACGGCTTGAATTACCATATGTGCTCTCATCATCCAGGACTTCTACCATACTGGAGGCGCATATCACTGTTGGACATAAAGCCTTCCAGAAAGCATACCAATGGATGTAACAATGTTGCTACTGGGAAGGTATGACTGGTTTCATCCAAGATTTTTCTTCCTCATGTGTAAAAAACATTGCTAGTCACACACAATTTCTCAACAATCAAGAAGTAGGTCCAACCTCAGCGTCTAACAATGTAAGTATCAATGTGATTGGGTCTTTACCAAAGCAATGTATGGCCATTGTTAAGTCATTCTTGTTATGGATCATTATAAAAATGTTGTATGCCACATCAGTAGTCTCAGCAACAATATAGGATACCTCTTTATTTCAGCTCAATTAAGTCTTCATCTGACATAATAGCCTAAAAGTACTTCTGTACAATAACGCTATGAATTTCATGTCTCAGGTGGTGACTGAGCTAAAATTTCAATGAGAACCTATCATGCTTTCACTGCTCCCTGCCATCCCACTATCATTAGGGTAGTGGGGTGAGTAAGTGGTACTCTTATTTCCATACTACATAAGATGGATCATACTGACATTTCCACTTGAAATATTTTTCCTCTCTAGAGCCTTTGTGGATTACCGGGTAAGTTATTATAGGATCATTAAGATATACCCAATTAAAGCACCTAATTTAAGGAACCCCTTTAAACTCCAGCTTTTATCCCATAATGGAATCCTTAACTCCTTAAAATGCTTATTTGGCTAAAAAAATTAATGGATAGAATGTTTAGATTACACGTCCTTGTAGAAATGTTTTTTGGTGACATTAGTTGTAATGAAATGGAACATTCAAATGCTTAAAAGCCAGTTTTCCTGAATACCAATTTGGAGATTACGTGCTATTCTAACAAAACTGACCTGGAGAAAGAGCTCATAATCTTGAAATCATATGGTCTGGACTCTATTGAGTGATTTTTTACTTGGACCCAAATACTATATATTTTAAATTTTATTTAGGGAAGGCTAACCATAAGACGGAAACTTCCAATAAACACCAACTACAAAACACCAAGAAACTTAAGGGCACCCTAGAGGAACCGAAGATACCTCATGTTTCCAGCAGGACTGCCAGTGGAAGGAAGAGGGGGAGTGATAGGAGAGGCAGGGCAAAAACTGAAAATGAATGAAGGAAAGGGTCCTGCAAGAGGAACCAGAT
Organism: Massospora cicadina; assembly: GCA_022478985.1. Taxonomy (NCBI): domain Eukaryota; kingdom Fungi; phylum Entomophthoromycota; class Entomophthoromycetes; order Entomophthorales; family Entomophthoraceae; genus Massospora; species Massospora cicadina. Next base: position 42,045 of record JAKSZP010016407.1, on the reverse strand, counting down.
GGGGAGCCAGGATGACACCAATTGGCGTTGGCTGGATGGCAAGTGGACAAACAAACAAGCTTGAAAGTATCCATGAGGTGGGAGTGGAAGTGATGCACAGCTTCAAGGAAGGTTGGGTAGTGCCAGATAATGCGTCAAGGACAATAGTGTAGATTATCCATAGTGCTATTGCAACAATTAAGGCGCGTAGAGAAGGGTGGATAGTGGAGGTCATGAAAAAAGTGAAGTTGTTTTTAGACAGGCTGAAAGCCTGCTCTTGCTCCTGGTATAAAAGGTGTATAACATCCTGCCAGATCGCCTGTGATGGCGTGCAATCTTCCAAGTGATGGACTAGTGACCCTATTCAACGCAAACAATGCTTGAAGATTGAGAGGTAATGGGCCGCTCAGCAGTGTGATACACTTTTCTCAAGCATCTCCATACATGGGCGCGAATCTGGGGTTGTTATAGTGGATGGTGTGTGTACCGCCAAATGTCCTTTTGGGTCTCCAGAGAGTACAGGATGTCCATCTTGTCAAGGTAGTTCACATGGGCAATGAGGGGGGGACATTGGGTACCGGGTTTTTCAAAACGGCTTACCCATGGACTTCTTGCTTGAAACGGGGAATAGGGCGACCCCTCTGGGCGGTGTGTCCATTGATGCTGGATCTCCACTCAGCGCTCAGCATGGAGAGGGGGATACGTTTGAAGTGGGCGGCATCCCATGTGAGCCCACAGCAGAGGGATGAGAGGCTAGATAGCTAAGAAGAGAATGGGGGTGGGTAGGATTGCGGAGGCCAAGGGCGCGGGAGAAATTGGAGTGGGCTTTGGGTGACCAGTGCTGGGGCTGGGAGTGTGGGGTTGGTGACTGCAGTGATCCAGAAGCCAAGTATTTTGGTGGCATGAGCCTTGAAGTTGATCAGGCCCATACCACCACTATGGCGAAGGCCAAACATTACATCTAGGCGCACTGGGCGTGGGCGGCTTAACCAAAGCCACCCTAGTAGGAGGGCGTATAAAGAGGTGAAGAAAGAGGGGGAAAGGCGATGACATGGGCCACAAACCAGACTTTTCAATAGGAGCATGGAGTTTGCAAGCACCACCCGTCCTGGGAGGGTAGTCTGGCGGGCTCTTATGGAGGCAATGCGCTTTGTGACATTGTCAAGGATGTGGTGCTCCATTACTGATGAGTCAAACCCTCCCGCCTCCAGACACACTCCCAAATGGTGCACCAGACCAGAAATGAGTCTTGGCATGAAAGGGAGTACAATTGGGGCAGTATGGGGTGGCCAGGGCAGGCGAACTAGAGAGCTAGCTGACAAAGCTAGCTGACTTTGGGGCGCTGGTGACCAGCGGGCTTGGTACCAGCTGAGGAGAATTATTTAGGGCTTGGAGTCATCGAGGGTGACGTTACTGACCCTGGAGTAATCCTGAGTAGCTTCCTCCAGCGCTCATGTATCATGGTTGTTAGGCATCGCAACCACACAATATAGCAAATACCAGCATCCTGACAGGTGCTTGGCCTTGCACACGAACACATCAAGGCGGACAAACATTTTATAAAAGTGGTTCAAGGCTGAAGTTGTATAACGTGGGCTATAAGGATCCCCTTGGCGGAGACCCCTTTGAGGATGAACCTCTTCAGTGAGGAAGCCAGGGCCACGCACCGCCATTGTTGCAAACTTCATGACCAGCATCACCCAATTTATGAACCTGTGGGGGAGGTGGAATTTGCTGAGGAAGGCTTTGAGGTAATCCCAGTTGACCCTATCATAGGCTTTTTGTTAGTCTAAGAACACAAGCGCCCCAGTAGCCGTGGATTGACAGACATTGGCTATGATGTGAATGTTGTCTCAAATTTACCACTTGGAGATGAACCTAAATTTCTCAGAGAAGATTACTTTAGTACAGCTTACCTAAGGCGGTTGGTCATAATTTTAGTGAATAACTTAATATCTGTATTAGTAAGTGATATGGGGCGCCAGTATGCCAAATCCAGCTTGTCCCCCTTTCTATACAACGTTATCATAGAGGCCTCCTGGCCCCTCAGGAAGGAGGCGCGTTCCTAAAAGGCATATATTCATTGAAGCAAGCATTAATTAGGATAAATAATTAAATATTTTTTAGAACTTATATAAAACCCATCTGAACCTGGGCACTTCCTGTGAGGCTCACATTAATGGAATACCAGTTTTCAACATTAGTAATTGTACTCATTATCTCTGGGTATTTGGAAGTTGTGCAGATATGTGAGCCATCAAGAAAATCATCAATTTTGGCCTATTCAACTGGTTGGACTTATACAACTCGGAGTAAAAGTTTTGAACTTTGACTGCCACATTGGCTGGAGAGTATGTGATGGAGTTATCTGGCCGCCTAACCTGTTTGCAGGCCAAGTTCTGTCGCAGTATGAATAATTTGAAGAAAAGTATGCATAGCACGTGTCTTCATCAAGATGTTTTTGCCTTGTACTAAAACAAATGCAATGTTTGTGTTAGATATCAGTGCATTGAGATGAGCTTACACTTCTGCCCACTTATGACCCCAAGCTGGGCTGTACCCTGCAGCGGGTGCATTAGGCTCTAGGTGGTCCACTTCCTCTAGTGTGCACTTAAAGATCACCAAGGAAGCCCAAAAGTGTCACAACAAGATGTGGCTTGCCTGAAGGATGGTTTTCGCTTTGAGAGCTGACCAGGTAGAGAGTGGGCCAGCACAAAACAGCGTGGTGAACTCCAGTGCCAAAGTTTTGGTTTCCACCAACACTGAAAACATGGGTGACGTGATTTCAGATGGTCAAAGTTTGCACCACTTTGGCGCCTGTGCCACTGTTCATTATGAATTGAAGGAAATTGACATTATCTTGTGGTTGGAGAAATCAATTTTTGTCATTGAAAAATGTGCAATCTGGGGGCAAAAGTAAAATGGAGTAAAAATAAGGTCAATGTGGGACATAGAACTCAATTGACCATTGTGCATATGGGGATGGGACATATTGGGTAGCAACGGTGCATGCTTAAGAGGGATATGTAAAGCCTTAAGGTAGCTTTGAGAATGTGGAGTTTGACGTGTCCCTTCGGGGGGTAGGCGTTGAAGGACAGCAGTTAGTGGCCAAGTTGGCCCAGCAGTTCAGGTAGCCCACCACAAAGTGATCAGGTGGATGTAAGAGGGAAGTTATGGCCGAGAGAAAAGCCAGCAAGCCAGCACACAGGTTGGTCATAAACATTAATGATAGCGTGCACTTTGTTGTCCTATGAAAAGGACACTACCAGATATGATAATCAAGTTACAAATTTTGAGATATTGGTTTAAAACTACAGGATGCACATATAAGCACCCCACAGTGTGGTGGCCAAAAAGAAAGGGAGGAGAGGAGCATGGTTGCACATGTGTCCTCAGCACCATGTGGACAGTGAGTTTCCTGAAATGCCAGGATGTCCACCGGTAAATTTTTTTTAAAAAACTCATATTTCTAGCCCAGGACGGCAAGGCCTTAAATCCAGTAATTTTTAATGTCCCTATAGTGAAGCAGACCCCCAACGCACTTTAGTTGCAATGGGAAGGTCCCCCCTGCCTTTTTCCTTGCCCTTCCTTCGCCTCTTTTTAAGAAAGTCCTTGGTGACTCTATGTATGTGGGACAAAACTGAGTTATGATTGCTTTTGGGTTCAATATTGTTTTTTTAGATTTTTCATTTTTGGATTTCAACTTCTGCCAAGTTTTCAGAACAAGGTGCTTCTACAGTGCACCATTGTGGGTCAATTCAAACTTGGGTAGGATTGGGTTGGGAGAATTGGTTTCATTCTGTGTGTAGTAACTTTTCACAAGTAAATCCAACTCAAACACCTGGTCAGCAGGTTGTTGGACCCAATTTAATTTTTGAGCAAATTCTTGAGCAGCTTTGGCTGCAAATGACTTAATGTCGAATTGGGTTTGGGTGGCAGGATCACAGATGCAGCCAAGGCTGCTGCCTTGGCTGCCGCTTGATGATCCTGTTTGGCATTTTTGCGCTCTTGTGGGGACACAGGTTTTGCCTAAATATAATACCCTTGCGCACCCCATGGGAAGGCGGCATTGGTGTCAATGGCGGGTTCATATTGGGAGTTGGCGCTTCCCATTGCATCTGGGAGGATCTCTTGTTGAGTGATGCCCTCTATGGAATAATAGGTATGTGTTTTATGGCCAAAAGAATGACAATAAGTGCAGATAGGGGGTGAGCTATCCACTATAACATGGAATGGGCCAGAGTCTTGCCCATCAATGTTGAGCACTGTGGTGTGTGGAATTTGGATCAAGTCTTTTACAATGTCTGCAGATGGGGTGATCACTGAAATTGCTTTGCCCATGCTAAGCTCTGGCATAAGCACTAAGCGCTGCATTTCAAAAGAGTGTATTTCCTGTAACTTTTTAATCCATATAAGAGGTACCGTTTGAGTGCTGTATGTCTCACCGTTGTGGGGAGAAATCAAAAAGTAACAAAATTTGGTTAGATTTATTCATCAAGTGTGCTTTGTTTTGACCACCTGTTGACCGTCCGGGATATTTAATACCACATGAACCTGTGAAACTTTGTCTGCTGCTTGAGCAGCTTTAAACCTGAGGTCTAGCCAAATAAAGGTCATAGAATGAGGTGCTACATACATAACGGTCAGGAAGTGTTTGTGTACATCACCACAGAACTTCTCCCAAAGTGCTGTCAAATTAATATCCAAATAAACTCAAAATCCATGCTCCATTGATGATAGGGGCTGGAAATGCGGAGTTTTGATTTATTGATTGCATTTTGTTTGCCAAGCTAAAATCTATGGTGAGATACTCACCGCTGCTTTCTTAGTTTTGTACTGGCTACCAGTGTCGCCAGGGCGTTTCCCAAATTTGGATGGTGCAAAGACCAGTCCTGTGACCTTTAAAATGTTAGCCCAACATCTATATGGCATTAGGTGAACACTAATCTCCTCGTAGAGATTATCAAACTTACCTAGACTTGAATCAAATCAGTTACAATTAGTGATTTCAACGAGAAATAAAAGTTCCACAAATACTACATAGCTTCTGTTAAAATGGGGACTGTCATTGACAAAGATATGAAAATTTCTTTAAATCTGTGTTACATAAATAAGATCTTTAGGGGACATTGTTGGGTGATATGATGGTCAATTTAGTTTGTATATAAACTAAGTTAATGAGGAAAATCTTGGCCTACAGAAATTTCTGATTGATAAATTAATTGATCAAGCCCAAATTGAAAAAGGAATAAAGGCTCATTCAGATTCAAAAAGACTTCATTTAGAGCAAAGGATTAGGCAACACCATGAAATAAAGTCAAAGATCCCTTGAAAATTAGGGTATGATCTTGATACACAAAGGTCACAACATTCAGAAAGAAGCATATTTCAGCCAAGATTACAACTATCCACAATTTTTGATTAGATAAGGGTACGCTCTATCTTATATCTGGACTAACTATAAAGCCAAAGTGCATATTTTCCTTAGCTAATATTTTTTCGCTAAAAATATTATTGAGTTACTAAACTAATGATTTGTATACTTGAAAGGACAGGGTAATATAATTTCAGATTTATGATAAATCATCAATTTAATTTGAGTTTTTTTAGTATTGAAATAATTGTATAAAATATTTAGGTTTAGCAAGTAAGTTATAACCTTTGAAGAAATTTTTCAGTAAACCAGAGTCAAACTAAATCAGTATATCTACACCTAATTTGCTTTTTGACTAAAGAATTACATGTAGAAATGATCACTCTAATGCTATGTCTTTGACATTAACTGTTGAAATAAAGGCTCAATTGATTGGGTATAAAAGAAATAAGACTGATAAATTTGTAAATTGTCATTGGTGAGTTAATTAAAATGAAGAAAGTAAAAAGTTAAAATCTGGATGATCTAAAAGGATTAGCTTAAAGCTCTGAGATTCATAGTCCAAGATGATTTAAGAGGCTCCTTTATTGGTGCTTCAAGTGCTATAACTATTAGAGCTTCTAAAGCTAGGCAGAAAAAGTTTTCCATATAACTATTGGGATGGAGGCAAATTCTACTAAAATTAAAATATTATAATGAGTTCTAACTGATGAATTGTATGCTAGTCTACTAACCCATTAAAATGTTTAGCCTATTTTTTATATGATGATACTTAGAATCTAAAGAAAAATTAAAATTTTTAATAATGATTGATGCTAATAGTAAAGTAAAGAACTGGTAGATTAATCAGTTGCCTGATTAATAAGAAGATGCATATAGTTAGGTAATTAGAATAGATATTCTCTTTTATGTAAATTTATGTTATTACTAACTCTTTGCATCAGAAAACTACCTCTACATTTTTACAAAGATAAAAAAGACATAAAGTAGCGTCATTTTTAAGTAAGTTCAAACTATAGTATAATATTTTTTTATTCTTTTTTGTTATAAAAATTTGGAGGCAACCGATTGTCTAACTTACAATAAAAATGGCAATTAGAACACCTGATCTTATTAATTTATCATTGACCTCTCACAAATATCATTAAGCTCTAGATTTAATTTGACGATAGATGTTTTATTGTAGTAACTTTAGGTGCTTTATAAGACTTAACTATTGTTATAATAGGTTTAACCACACCATGGCGTAATATGAACATTTTAAATAGCTTTTAGTGTGGGCATGTTGAGTTTAAACACCCCTCTAAATGATTTATTTATCAGTAGATTGCAAAAGAAAAATAGTTATATGTTGCATTATTTTGTTCTGCTTTTTGTTATAAAAAATGAATTTAGCCTTTTTTATTATGCCTTGGAAATTCTGGTCTCCATACTTTATTAAAATACCTTTCATACATATTATACTGTAACATTGGCTAAAAATATCTACTTATAGATTCCTTATCTGAGAATATAAATGTTTACGCTAATATCATAGATAAAAAAGAAACAAAAAAATGTTAGTATGAAAAATTAAAAACTTACGACATGAGATATTAAGTACAAAATAAGACATTATACCAATTTATATTATAATCAAGTATATTTATTATCTCTGTGATATACAACTATAAATGACAAAAACCCTATAAAATAGTTAAGAACTGTAATGGACAATTCTCCCATGAAAGTTTCCATAATAGCAAAAAAAACTGAATTAATAGTGAGTTATCTTGATCCATATGATAGAGGTCAGTAAACTCTAACCCAGATAAGGTAGTGCCAAGTATATCCCATTTCTATCTGCAAGGTTCCTAAAATGAGCAACTCTTTCTGTGCTCTGAGTAATCTCCAATTGTGAATTTGGAATCCTACCCCGATAGTCCTGAAAACAGCAGATAAACAAATACCACTAGCCTCTGACACCTGATGGTTAGATGAGCTCCCAGTAGTTAGTATTCTCCTAGTGATATATGTGGGCTGAATTGTGGGGGCATCTATGCATTATGGCCTCTGTCACCTCTTTCTAATGATGATAAGAATCCCAGTATGGCCTCATTTAAGATGACCTTCATCATCTAGTGATCTTTGATCATATCAATGCTACCACTGTTTTTTCACAAGCAAGTGACTCTGCTGCAAGGTCCTCCACTCATAGTAGACCAAGCACTCCCATGGAAATAGGTTCCCAGGACATATATCCACTCCTACACAGAAACACCATACAAATACAATAGGTAAACCTATAAATAGCCAAAAAATACTTCCCTATGGATATAAGTTTATTGTGCAATAGGTTTTATCTAGGAGTGGAAAATGAGAAACGTTAAATAGTCATTTCTTATGTTTAACTTATTACTAAACAGTATCCCTATATTGGCTATGTGAATTATAATCCAGGTGAAGTAAGCCTAAAAATCTTGGCATCCCAGAGACCAGCTAGTCTATGTTAATAAAAACCTAAAGTCAATATAGGCTTTCTCAAACATAATCATTAAAAATTTTATTTAGAAGTATTGACTCTGTAATTAGATCTTATAATAAATCAATCTTACAAGTATTGACATAGTGGGTTTCCAAAGTTCCAACTTTAGAAACTCTATGTACAATCAACTGACTATTATATATGGACAGCGTAGATAAATGGAGTAAAATTTATCATTATCTAAATTAACTAGGAGGTACACTGTAAAGGACGCAGCTGATAAGGGATAGACTTGGCTCCCCATCAGGGTGCGTGAGCACCCAATGGAGGGTCCAGAATGCCAGAGACACCGCAGTCCAAGTGACTCAGAATAATGAGGCTTTAATGCTAACTTGAGTATATTAGAAGCTCAGTAATGTACCATAGGTCCTCAAAGAAAGCTAAATGGTTACAATGGGGGCAACCGCAGGTCTCATGGGGGCGACCCTCAGGTGCAGGGGAGGCATAGAGGATGAAAACTCCTTTGTTGTTCCGTCATTGCTGGCCTTTGGATGAGCTTCCAGTGTAGCAAGTGGGTATATTAGGGTGTAGGGGCCTCTACTGGCGGCTTATACGAGGTAAAAGGCCTGTCAATCTTACAGGACAGATTGAGAGGATCAAAGTAGGGGATTTCAAATTCCACCATGGGGTTGAAAATAAAGGCAGGATACAAGTGAGGCCCATGCAAAGTGACAGGGCTTAGCACCCCTAGGGGGGAACCCAGGATCTTCAGGCAAACAAGACCCTCAGAGGATCATCTGGGGGGATCCTGGTTCCACAGGCAACAGGTTGTAGTCTCCCTGTAACTGTCAAACCAAATGAGAAGCTTCTGGTGAATCAGCAGTGGGGTGGTGAGCTGGTCTATAATTGAATGGATTGAGTTAATGTTGGGTGGTTAGTACACGCTGTCTTAAGAAAAATTTTAAAAGATTTGTGATGAATTGCTGGGTGGTGGGGTCAATCAAGCTGATGACCCAATCACCAACCATTATAAAAATAGCTTGTGTGTGGCATGCTTCGCCAGATCAATGGGCGGAATTTCAAAATTAAAAATGGCAGGCAGAGTTTGTAAAAAGTTGATTATGGCAAACAAAGGTGTTTAAGTTTTCAACTTAAGCGAGGGAGTAAAATGAACTGACAACTGACCCTGCGGGCTATTGTCTTATGTAGTAGAGAAAATCAGGGAGAGGTTATATGGATTGGTCCCATGAAATTTGGTGGCGTACTTTGATTGGATAGGAGAGCAGTGGTTAGGGGGTATTTGGGGCTTAAGACAAATTTTAAAAAGCTTTGATTGCCTCCTCCCAGGGTTTGGGGCCAAGTTAGGTCAATAGTTCCTACCCAGCACCTGATAATTTGAGTTAGGCTGACTGTGTACCACACTCTGTTGGATCTTTTCCGGTGGGTCAGGTCAATTGTGCCAGCTCTTTCATCAATTGGTCAGCTAATGAAATCATGGCTCAATCTGATTTTTAATAATGGGCAGCCTGGACTGGCTTCCCTGGCCCTGAATTGGCTAGTTGGGGCTTAATTCATTTCACCCGGTTTTGGGGGAATTTTAGATAAAAGTGACTAAGGTGGGGTGAGTCCCAGGGCCCTCCATGTGGACCCTGGACTGGGCAACCTCTCTGCGCACCCCGTCTAACATCTCTAACAGGGTAGATGTGGGGGAGGGGCAGTGATGGTGGATCATTAGGTCCAGGGTAGTAACCCAGCGCTCATCCACCACATGGGCCAAGTTACTTAGTTGTGACAGGGGTTCACCTTGGTCTTTGGATCCCTCTTGCGCATAAATGGATACTGGTCCCGGCCTAGGAAAAGTGGCTGTTTCTCAGAACTTACACTACCATAACCTTTTAAACCGGGAGAGTTTCACCACTGGGAGCATGTTCCAGGGCATAATTCCAGTGTTTCTTTTAGAGCTTGATGGCAAGGATGGCACCAATCTTCTGGGGGATGAGGGGCTGCAGGGGGATGTGTGGAATGCCTCCACAAGCTCGCTACAATTCACACAGTTGCGCGCGCTCACCCAGCTTTTTGTATGAGAGGAGCCCTTCCAGGCGACCAGGTATTATACAGACCGGCAAAACTTCTGGGATGCAAGAATGGCCTCAACCTCTACCTCTTAAGGCTCTCTGGTAACAATGAGAGCTTAGGAGGTTGACCTTACTCCCTTGAAGGGAGACGGGAGAGGGGTGTGAAAGACATTATTTGTCTTACAGTGTGCAGGAAGCTTTAGGCGGTAAACCCCATTAACCAAATATCTACAGCTTCAAAGGGGCCTAAGCGTTTTACCAACAATTTCCAGGTGGGTCTTTCATGGGTGAGGCTTCATGTGTACAGCATGACAATGGAGTCAACCTCAATTTTGTGTCCAGTGAGGTGTTTTCAGTCATCAAACATTTTTAGTCCTCAATACCTTATTCCAAGTGTTCTTGGGCCAGGCTCTGTGTTTCTCATATTGTGTTTATGTGGTCCTCTGCTGCCAGAACTGTCAATAAGAGCCATTGAGCTGATTTAGTAGGAGGGTTATAACCCAGGGTGGCTTCAAAAGGGGAGAAGCTGGCTGAAGAGTGTGTGGATTTATTTTATGAAAACTGTGCCAGGGGCAGATTTTTGGCCAAGGTGACTTGAGAAGCAGTTTCAAGGCAATGCAGATACTGCTCCAGTACCTGGTTCACCCTCTCAGTCTGCCCATCGGACTGGGGGTGATAGGTGGTGGACCTGCAGGGCTTGATGCTGAGGAGGTTAGCAACTCGTCCTAAAACCGAGCAGTGAACTGTGGCCCACTGCCATTCACTATCTCCTTGGGGAAGCCAAACATGGCAAACACATGGTTGACAATCAGATCCGCAGTCTCCACTGCAGTTATGGATAAGAGGCAGGGATGAAAAGAGCAAATTTATTAAATTGGTAAATGACTACCATGATGGCATCTACCACAGGAAGGTGAGAGCCCATAATGAATTCAACTGAGACTGAGGTCCATGGGCTCTAAGCCTGCTTCAGGGGATGTGGCAATCCCTACTTCCCTGAGCGGTATGACTTTACATGTGCACACCTGTGATGCAACTGGCAATCCAAGAAGGTACATCCTTGGAGGATCATGCCAGTTGTAGGTTCGCTTAATAAGGTCCACGCAATTCTTGGTTCCAGGGTGACCTACCGCTTGGGGAATATGGTGTTCCTCAATGATCTGGGTGCGCAAAGAGGGGGAATCAAAAACTTGTTTTTGGAACCAAAATTTCCCATCACTCAAAGTGTATAGGGATCTCTTCTGGCTCTTGGACTCTAGATCCTCATATAGCTCAACCCTTTCCAGGCAGCAAGTTTGAGCTTAAGGACACAGGAAAGGAGTGAGTCATCTGGGGCCAGACTGGCGAAGGACACCGTGGGAGAGGCCAAGGGGAGGATCTGGGGGCACAACTGTGGTGAGCTTAGAGGGTCCTCCCCATCATTGGGTGACAGGGAAGAGTTTTTGACTTAACATATCTGGCAAGACATTAAGGGCCCCTTGATGAATTTGTACTCGAAGTAGAGCCTGTAGAGGTCCTGATAGGTGAAAGTTTGGTCTTGACCCAGCCTCTGAGAACACATTAGTATAGCTGGTCCTTGTGGTCCATTAGGATGACAAATTCATGCTTTACACTCTTCAAGAGGTAACGCCAGTGAGCGAGTGACCAAGCCACTGCTGCCAACTCCTTATTGTAGATGGTCCAAGCCTTTTCTGTAGAGTTAAACTTGTGGGAGAAATAGGCCATGAGGTTTTCTAATAATTCATGATCCTGTAGCAAAACTGCACTTACTGCCACCAAGGAGGAGTCACATGCTACCACAAAGGGGCAAGAGGTGCCCACTTTCAGAGGACTGGGCCATCGGGAAGACCTCTTTGATAGCCTCAAATCATGCTAGCATTAAAGAGAACACGTGAAAGGAATTTTCTTCCCTGTGAATGGGTTAAGAGGTGCCGGCATCTGAGAAAGTGCAGAGAAAACTTCTTCAGGAAGGCGATTATGGAAAGAAAACTTCAGAGTTGCTTTTGGGCGGTTGGCGTGATCATGATTGGATGGCCTCAATCTTGCAGGGGGAACCGCATAGCCATCCTTCAAGACTAGGTTACCTAGAAAGGTCACCTCTTCCTAGAAATTTCACATTTGGTGGGTTTAACAAAGAGTTCCTCCTTGTGGAGGGCCGCCACCACAGTTTCCAGGTCTTTACCGTGTTGTTCCATGGCGGGGGAATAAATTAAGATATCATAAATTTATGATACAGCTTAAGATAAGTGAAGTTCCTTTAAAAAAAGAAGGATATGCTGAAAGTTGGATGGAGCATTTTTAACTCGTAAAAAATCACCCTAAAATGAAAGACCCCTCTCCTGGTGCGGATGGCTGTGAGCCACTCCTGCTCCCTTGCCACCATCACCTGGTTGAAAGAGTTAATAAGATCCAGCTTAAAAAATATGCGGGACTTGTTGATAGCCTAGGCAATAGGTATAAAGGAAGGTCTGCAAACCATGGGGCGTAATGTTGTTCAGGTGACCATAGTTAACACAGTGGCTGCAGAGAGCCATCTGACATCTTAACGAAAACTATGAGAGAGGCGACAGGAGAAAGTTCTTAATGAGCCAGCCCTTCCACAATATAATTTTCAGCCAAATCCCCAGAGCCTTGTCCTCCTCCTCTGTTTATGTGTATTGTGGGTAGTTGATCTTGACAAATCCACTGTCAGCTTGAATGACAGGTAATACTCAAAGTGCGGGGGTGCTTTTCAGCCAGAGACATACTAACTACGTTCTTTTACGAAACAAGGATGGAAGGGAACTCCTGAAGAAGTCTGTTGGGGTAGTGTCAAGGTGTGAGATTGAGCTAAAAGAGGGTCTAAGGAAAAAACATTAACTACGGAACTCTCCACTCAGATTGCAATTAGTTAATGAATGTGGGTTGCTCATCATATTAATGCTAACCTGCTGCCGGCACCCCAGCCCACCCCCATATCACAGAAAATAGCAGATACTGTACTGCAAAAAAATAGTTGTAAAACCCAAGTCATGAATTGAGAAGTGTATTGGGAATCAGATGTGAGGGCACTTTAGTGACTCAGATAAGGCGACTAGTATAATTGAAGCTTCCTCCATCACCAAATATAAGGAATGTGATACACTGAGGTCATTGAAGTTACCTGTCACGCCTGTATTGAGAAGTTCTTATAAAGTAATCTCACTTGACTCTGATTAGAAAGCGACAGGAACAGAAATTAGGCCTGATCTTCTTTATAGGGAAGAGAAAGGAGAGAGCGGCAGAGGTGGGGGCATGTCCTATAATAAGGAGAGGGCTATTGGAGGGCGTAAGGTCAGTCTGTTCCTGTGGTGTAAGAGTCATCTCCTCATCACCACGGATGAGGGAGTCAACAATTTACAAGAACATCTGCCTCCCCCTCTTTGGGGGATGATTAGGGGGCAGGAAGAGAGACATCAGCATGGGACACATCAGGATCAGGGCTCAGTGGGCCAGGCGAGGAGGGCCCATGTGCAGGCTTTGAGACAGGGAACGCGGCCAGAAGCTGGTTTACCAGAGGTGGGGCGTTCAGAGTGGGCTCATCAGGGGACATAGGGTCATGATACCTGGGGGGCGTTTCCCTCATATGCGGCTATCAACTTAAGGATGAGGGTCAGCATGAGGTGCAGCGAGGGAAGCGTCTGCTGGTGTAGGTTCATGGAAAGGTCTGGCTCCAATAGAGCAGTTACCAAGAAAGCGACCTTCGAGGACCCCAGTAGAGGGTCCAAATATGGGTGGGAGGCAAAGGATGGATTCAGGGCGTCCTGGAAAGTGGAGAAAACGATCTTAAAGGACTGGTACTGAAGGGGCCAGCATGGTAAAGGCTTCAATGAGGGAGGGTAGGTAAGCAGCTGCCTGTCCCAGGGTGAAAAGATGTGGAGGGATGAGGGTCTCGATTCAGGGGTCTGTGCCACTGAGTTGACCAGCACAGGCAGTGGGGCGTTGTTCCCCATCTTAGCTGCAGAGCGGAGCACCTTCCTTAACCATTGGTGGACATCCCCTTCTAGGGCCTTGAAGAGAGCCGCACTCTATTGGGTGTCAGAGGGAGCTGGGGTTTTCGAGCTTTTAGGTTAGAAGTGCACCTAAAGCTCTTCCAGAGCATCCAGGATTTAAGCAGCCACCTTGTCAGAGGTACAGAAGGGACCCCGACCCTATCATTTTCAACATTGGGTTATTCTGATGTTTGGTTATGGCAAGCTGGGCTCGTTTCCGCTAGGCCTGTTTAAATCTTTGGATAAGTGAGAGGGCGGACCAACAGGAGAAGCCCAGGTCAAAGAGAGAACGTAAGTTCATCATGAGAGTATAAGCAAACACTTTGCCAGTCACAGATAGGAGGGCAGAGAGAGAAGTAATTGGTTCATTGTGTCAAGGACGCGGCTGATAAAGATTATACTGGGATCCCAATCAGGGTGCATGAACACCCAGTGGAGGGCCCAGAATTCCAGAGGAAAGCGGTCCAAGTGACTTGGAAGAGTGCAGTGCTAGTGTTAACATGAGGAATTTAAAAGTTCAGAGTCCTACCGAAGAACCCAACTGCAAACTAAATTGCTGTGATGGGAGAAACTGTGGGTCTTTTGGGGCAACCCCCAGGGGAGAGGAAGGCAGAGTAAATGACAACTCCTCATTATTTCATTGTTACATGGCCTATGGGTGAGCTGCCTATGTAGTTAGAGGCAGTATTAAAAACTGGGTCTGACTGATAGTTCCTAATTCTTAATTGCACAGGTCCGGTTATGTGCACAATTTACATTGCTTGATAGATATATATGAGCAAAAATAGTATGAAGACTATCATCATTAGTTGAATAATTAAACCTGATGTGTTCCAACGCTAAACTTAAAATAATCCACAAAGTACTGATTATGTTGACAGTTAGGGACTTCTTCCCTATCTGGCTGAACTTAATCCACTCTCAGATTCAAAGGTTCTCATATAATTCTCGTCACGCTGAGTTGGCAGAAATACACGTCAAAGGTCTGATTCTTTTCTAAGGGTGTCCTATCCTTACTCTTTATACACACAAAAGAGTCCACTTTTGTTGTACTACAACAATTTTTAGCTGAGAGATGAATAGAACCTAGAGCTAATATTGATCATTTTCATTCTGCTTTATTAATAAAAACGCTAGGGAATTTATAGGAAGAATTTAATAGCCAATTCCTTGTTGCCTCTTCAGCCATAAAACAGCAGCTGTTGCCATTGAATTTCCCTATAACATCTCTACCATCAATGGTCTTCATTGGATTAGAAATTCCTCCATCAGACATTCCAGAGAATTGAAAAAGGAAAGAGCCAAAGAATTTTTCACAGTTATTCCCACTCAATCATAGCAAGCCAACCACATTTGGCTAGCAACCTGCCTAGGTAATGGGACTATTTACCCATTAAACAGTCATGAATCAACTAATTGATTTTCTAGTTGCAGGCGGCATCACTCGCCTCACAACTGCTTACCTAAATTCCCAATCAGTAGGTGATGAAACCCACCAAGTACCAATTTGTACGCCTGATAGTTAGTCAGTAATCAACTATCAGATTCCCAAATTTCGTTGGCAGTTCTGCCCGATGAGATCTTAAGAATTTGAACAGATTGGTCCCTGATGGATACAACATGGCGAATTACCCAAAATTCTCATATACTATTAACCTGAAATTGAGGTCAACTGATATCTGATTTACTTGATAGTGGGACGTATCCCCTAGTGAACCAGAAGATAACCTAAAACGCTGGAAAGGTGGGCGAAAATCCCAACACATCCCCCTCTTGCCTATGTTCCAGTAAGAATAAGATTGGGACAAAAGAATGCCACATTATACCAGGTCAGATACTACTTAGTTTACATAGGTGCACAACTGTTCTGCACTTAACGCTGCTTGGGACAACCTTTGGCCTGCTTTCTCTTCCTTTTCTTCCTTGATACCGCTTCCTCAGAGTGTGGTCCTCATGACCCACTGCCTTGCTGGTCTAGTTGGTTTATTCATAACAATGCTAGACCCAGAAACCCAGTCTTCCTCTGGTCAGGGCATACGAACCACTTTCATATTCAGGATCTTGGTTTGGCGTCCTTGACAGGAGGTCACTACAGTTGATGTCTTTCTTGCAGCAAAAATAAAGAATAATTAAATATTTGCTTTTGTTATTTTTTCTCTTGATAACTTATTTTGCTAATATCATTCTTTCATTTTTTTTCATTTGAAGAGCTTATTTTGTAAATTAGGAATTAATTACACCAAAATTAGAATAAATAAGATTTTAAAATACACCAAATTATATAATGTCAACCATTATAAAAAGTCTGACATCCCCCTTTCATCCAGCTCATATGTCTAATTCTAACTCTTGGTACTAGCAATAATTTGACAATCTTTCTGCTGAAGATTCCCGTCTCTTCCATTTGATGGGTCATTCTGTTAAGAGAAATCTCTTTTGTGGTCTCCCTAGGACCCATACTCCAAGTTGAGCGCATGTAGGTAGTCCTTCCGCTGAACTACTGGAAACAATATTAATCCTGATGAAACCAGAATAGTGACCATCTCAAACAAATCGCAGCTGATTCTCACTCTACCTTTGGTTCCAAATTAAACTTTGATACTCTTCTCATGTCAGCTCATTTTGCAGATAATCCTATTAGAATCGTTTAAAATCTTAAAGCTATGCCATCTAATATCAGTATGTCATTTTGTGCTGGCTCCAATATGCTTCCAGAGTTCCTTTTTCGACCTGTTAAATATTATAAACCAGCTTTACTTTTTACCAAACTAACTATTAGAAATTGAGAACATTTTAAGCTTCCCTATGCAAGATTAAGGAACCAAGTAATCAGTGCCCTTGCTGAGGCTCTGAATATCTCTGATATTTCAAGCATCTTAGACTGAGATATTTCAGCCTAAGCTCTTTGTTTTGCAGGCCAACTTCTTTGAGTTGGACCATAAAGCTTCTGGATTCCCCCAACTTCCATTGTTCATTCTGCTTCCAATCCAAGAAGCTCATAGTCATCACCTTCAGGGTGCCATTTGCTCCTTTCATGACTACCTCATCTCTGGCACTTCACATCAATACCTCCCTCTAATGCTCTGTTTGGGGCGTTGTGATGGTCAAGGCGCTGCCTGACCGCCACACAGCCCTGACCCCCCCTAAGGCGGGGATCGCGGCTAGCAATACCTTACACAACATAGATAAAAGCGTAGGGCTCAAGGGCAACGACCCTTGAAAATGGCATTCTGTCAAATAAGATGCCGTAAAATTGACAAAACCCCAAGGCAAAGGTGGCAAAGGTCAATGTAAATGGCGACCAGGCCAATCAAAGGCTGCCAACCCAAATTCCGAGGACCTATGCATAGATATTGGCAATGTCAAAGAGCAGCCCAGCGAATCAGGGGCTGCCAAGCTGAATTATGTCAAAAATGGAAGTGACAAGAATCATGGCATTGGGCAGCTCAGCAAATCAGGAGCTGCCAAGCTGAATAGCACCAAAAGAGGAAATGACAGCATCAGGTAGCTCAGCAAATCAGGAGCTGCCAAGCAGAATCCGCCGCTCATTAAAAGTATCAAGAGCCATGGCAAAGGGCAGCCCAGCGAATCAGGGGCTGCCAGGCCAAATTATCCCAAAAATGGGAATTTTGGTAATAAGGTTGAAACAAGCTCTGATTCATCCTTGACAAATAAAATAAATGTGAAAAAGTTTCTGTAATGCCATGGGTACTCAATGAATGGTATAAGATGGGCCTAGATGGGAATATCAGAGGCCAAGATTCTCAAAATAGGCCTGCGAATAGCCCACTGCCTGCAGACTCCGCGGGGTCCAATTTCCCCATATCCCCCATTCCACAATATAAAAACCAACCAAGCGAAGGTGTTTAAGACAACTTCATCTTCTAATATATTAAATAAAAACCTTAAAAATCGAAAATAATATATTGAGATTTCAAAATCACTTATTGAGATTTTGAAGGAAAACCAGGGATTTTGAGCGAAGCAAATGGACCATTCCTCAGATTTTGACAGAGCTGTCGCCTCTCTGTATGCTCTCTCTGGGGGTCAAACTGCCCTCCTCAGTGTGAGCATCATCCTCAGAGTGTTCCAGGGATATCTAAACTGCTCATCGAGCCAATGAATGAGGGACCTAACCACAGCGGCCCTCTCTTGCCTATGGGCCCTCACATGGGCACTCTTGCCCAACTGCTTTGTGGCAATGTGGAGAGACCCCGTTCATCACAGGCGTGATTTGCTACCTCTGTCTAGTATCTCTTTCTTTATGATGCCCACATGTCCATTGTTCTTAAAAAAAGCTCATTGCAAGCAAACAAGACTAATCTTCCAACTCCAGTGCTATATTGGGACTATTCAGGTTATTTTTCAACTTTTTTTCTTTCTGTTGCTTCCCTCCCCAATCTGGAGTATTGTATTAGGCAAGTACTGTCATCTCAATTTCTCTTCCCCTCATTGATTAATCTCATGGTTTATCATCTGCTCAACAAGCTTGGCTTTTAGTAGGTCTAGCCCTTGCTAGAGTTCAATCTTAAATAGATTTTGACAGTTTTTTACTCCTAGTGTTATAATTCTTCCCTTCCCAAGAGGTAACATAGGCGGAATCTTCCCCAACTTGAGGAAAATTAATAAAAATCATGAATATATATATGAGTTTTTTATGTTTTCTCATATTTTATTAATTTTTTATTCTTATTTTTCCTATTTCTTATGGTACATGATCTTTACTCAGTTCAGAGGTCCATCTTTCAATATAATTTTCCCCAAACTGGTTCATAAGTATACTCTGACCTACCTTCATGGTTCAGAGGTCTTGTTTTTAAGACTTAAACATTTATTTTGGTTCAGCGGTCCTTTTTAGGACCTAACCAAAAATTTTATAGGGCATAACCATTTTAATGGTTCAGTGGTCCTTCAGGAACACTCTTATTATTTTTTCTTGGATCCAAATTTTTAGGTACATAGCTTGGACTCTGCTAATAATTCTTCCATCTGTAAGGTTCTTGATGGAATATACATCCATCGCCATCTTGTCAATAACCTTAAATGGACCCAACCATAACGCATCTAGTTTGTTTCTTCTTCCAAAGCCATGCATGTCACAATAGGCTACCCTATTGCCTATATGGTATTTGGATAATACATTCAGTTCTTATTTTCTGCCATCCTGGCCTTGATCTTTTTTCTTCAAGGTCTTATTGAATGCTTATGACTGCAGGCAATCAGGATATTTGTAAGTTGGATTAAGCACAGCTCAGATCTTCCTTAATGTCAGTTGAACCACCAAATATAGAATCAGTGGTAACGCGGCCTTCCTTCCATACAACAATATGAATGGCATTTTTCCCACCGCCATATTGTGACTAATGTTGTATGCAAATGTCACTGAGCTGATGTAGGTTCCTTAGGCGGAAGTATTTCCAGCAACCAGCTTCCTCAGAGTCATGGCTAGCATTACATTCACTCCTTCTACCAGTACATTTGTCTCCAGGCTGGTAGGTACTGATGTGACTCCTTGGATCCTGATTATTTCATTCAAACTCAGGGTCACGTGGGACGTGAAATTTGTTCCTTTGTTGCTCAACAAGACTTGCGGGCATCCATGACAATATACAACTTGACCCAGGATAAACCATGCGGTACTTGTTGCATCTACATTTGCAAGGACCTTCATCTTGACCCATCTTGTCAGATGATCAATTGCAACTATAATATATTTGACTCCCCTGTGCTCATAGTCAGTGGTTCCATCACATCAATGGACACTGAATGCCAGAAAAATCCATGACATAACAGTTGATATCCAGCTGTGTTCTTATGTGGTTTATGAACTGGAACTCCACACAACAAACCAGAAAGTTTTCTCCATCATAGTTGATAGACTCTCAGTAATAGTACTGGCGAATGTGGTCAATTGTCTTCTTCAGGCCTCCATGCCTGATAACCTTATGGGCAGCTTGAACTATGGCCACTCGTTCAGATGGTTTATGGAATAACAGTCATTTTCCTTCAATTTTTTATTTACTTGTCCATCCTTGGTCTCAGTGTTTTCCATTGCTTTTGAAGCACTCATTGAATCTCTCAGGTTCTTTCCCGATTTCTCCATTGGCCATTCTCTAAAACAGCTCATCATCCTGTAGGTATACCACTTGGACCATTGTTACCTTGATAAGATGTCTTCTTTTGATGTGAAGCTCCTTCTCGGTAGACTATCTCAAGGTTGTAAGCTTAAAGCTTCAGGGCCCATGGGCCAGACATCCTTTTGGTTCTTTCAGGTTATGCAGCAAATGCAGGGATGAGTGGTCCATCACCACCTTAAAGTGCATATCATGAATATATACCAAAAGCTGCTTACAGGCGTAAATCACCGCAAGGCATTCACACTCAGTAACGGTGTAATTCCATTCTGCTTCTGATAATGTCTGGCTCACATAAGCTTCCAGATGCTAATCCCTGAGTTCATCCACGTGACTCAGGATGGTGCCAATCGCCATTAATAAAGCCTCAGTCTATAATATAAGCTCCTGGTTGAAATTTGTATAATTAAAAAATTGGCAAATTCATAAGATATTGTTATAACTCATTGAAGAAAACCTAGGCTCTTTATTCCATACGAATCCTTCCTTTGGATCCTTCAATGAAAGAAAAGGGGCTCAGCAATTCTCGCAAAATCCTGTATGAATCTTTGATAATATCTGCCATTTCAAGGAACACTTGAATATATCAGACGCTTCCCAGGATGGCCATCCACTCTATGGCTAAAATCTTCTGTGTTTGCGGCTGCATTCCACTAGAGTTGATAAAGAACCCCAGATATTCTAACTCTTTCTTGAAGAAGTGGAACTTCCTCAGCTTAATCTTCAGATTAGCCTCGGACAGTCTCTTGAAGACTTCTTCCAAGTGGTGCAAATGGTCAGTAAAAAACCTACTGAACACATATGTCGTCCAAGTACACCAGGACGCATGACAATTTCAAGTTATTCAATATGGCGTCCATGGCCCTTTGGAACGTTGCAGCGCATTGCAAAGACCTTGGGGCATCCTAGTAAGTTGGTATAGCCCTTGCTATATAATGATCATGCGCTTCTCTTGGTTTTCCATTAGCATAATCAATCAGCCAATATACTGATATTTCATTGTGGAAAAATACTTCACTTCTCCCAATCGATCTAGAGCATCATCAATTTGTGGTAGTGGATACAAATCCTTTTTTGTTATCTTTTTCAGCCTTTGATAGTCAATCACCACCCAATTAGAGTCATCCTTTTTCTTCACTATCAGGATAGGGCTCATCAGGGGCTCAGCAAAGGAACTAGGAGCCCATGCTGCTTTAGTTTGCTTATTTCCTCTTCCACTACTGCTTCAGTGGCTTTTGACCATTGGATCAGTCTCATCCTTATTGTTAAATTATATTTGGTGTCAACTTTAGGGACTACTTTCTTCGTACATCCTAAATTATGATCATCCTGTGCAAAGATTTCCCAACACTTTTTGACTAGTTTGAGCATCTCCTCCTGCTGTATTTCCTTCAGATCAGTAGTTGATCTAAGTTGACCAATAAATTAATATTCTTGGCAACCTCTGCCAGCAATCCCATCTCAGAGAGAGTCCCAAAATCATGGAATTTTTGCAATCCTGCCATTAAGATCAGATGGACAAATGAAACAATCTTATTTTTATTTTTTCTTAATTTTTTTCCACTCAAATCTTCCTGGAGAAGTCGAATTTCTCCATGGCCCAGCATCATTATCCCAGGCGCCACCCATGGCTCTATTCTGGACTTCTTCCATGGGCTGTCGACCTCTCCATACAATAGCTAAGATTTTCCAAAGTCAATCATGCTCACCTATTATCTGCAATCCTGTCAATATGGTATTCACGTCTTGCTTCATAATTGAATTCCCCGTGTTCTCATGATTTCTGTCAACATTTCCCTTCACTTTTGTCCAACCAATTGGTAGTGAATTGAAAATATTGCCATCATTATAGATCAGATTGATGAAGTTGTTCCTCCTGTTAAGTGGAGTTTCTTCATCTCTTTGATAAAATAGAGGCAGCGCTTAACCTAAAATGGTCAACATATTATCCTCAAAGTAACATTTAACTCCATATTTTTTTGGAACCTGTGTCCTGATTAGAATTTATAGTTTATGTTGGCCAAAATATATAGCTGGGGCTGATACCACCATGGATCCAAATCTGAGTGGTAATGCGCTATATGCTCTATATGAGATGGTCATATTCAGCCCAGCGGTTCCATATTCTTACTTATGTTCCAAATCAGTCGAGATTCTCATTTTCTTCAGCAGCTTGGTCAAGACAATATTAGTTGGTGCCACACTGTCTATAATCGCCTGCACCTATATTTGATTGACCAGTATATCAATATACATACACTCAGAGTAATGAAAACTTTTATTTACTGAGTGTATAGCAGAGTAATTACTGAATTGAGGGTGAGAATTATTTGCACTGACAGATCAGGAAATGATTCCCTAATCATGCTTAGGGGAATTGACAGATTCGCCTCATCTAATTTGACCTCATCCAGATTATCCAGATTCTCAGCAGATTGGATCTTGTCCGCTAGTTGGCGCACATATAGGTGAGAAACCTCCTTGCTTATTTCAGGATTGATTCCTTTCACTCCAGATCTGGTTATAATATTGACGTCTAAGTTCACTTGTAAAGCTGGTCTTGTGCATCATTGTCAATGAACATATCACTGATGTCAATGTCCTCATTTAGAAACTAGAAGGAACAGGCTTAACCGCAGCTCCAGACTGTTCCCCGTTTATGCCATGAGCCCTTTTCCATACTTCTGTGCGGGTTTGGCCTCCTTTGCCTGAACCATGTTGATTTGATTCTTAAGCTTAATGATGAAGCACTGGGAAGTGAATTGGCCCTTTCCTCCGTACTGGTGACAGAACATATTACTCTTGTCTGTCTGTTTAAACCCATCAGGCTTGTTTCCTGGCACTTTCCAATTGTCTGATTCCTTAAAAGAGTTGACCAATTTGGTAGATTTTGAATTCCTGACCGGTATTGGCTTGAAGCTTTGATTAGGAGCTTTGAACGTGGCTTCTAGCATCTTCAAGTGATCCACCATCTGCAAGGTGGATATTTTGATAACTTATGAGGATGAAATCATTTGATGTAAATGCAATAAGGCCAAAGAGACGCTTTTAACATGATCTGCGCATCAAAATTAGTCAAGAATTTTGCTCCAACCAAAATCTGTAATTCTTAATAATATCTGTTGGCAAATTTGCTAAGGCCTCATCTTTTTAAGAAATTAGATCCCTATAAATTTTTGCTTGCATTTCAACATGAGTGTGGGGCTTCCAACCTCCTTCATTATTACAGCCTTGACCTCCAAATAGGACCAGATGTCTCCTCTAGATTAGGTAACACCAAGTTTTGACAGTCTTTATCCAAGGAGTTCATGACACCAAAGATTTTTGTTTTCACCATACCCAAACATAGTCATGTTGTACAAGAGGAAAAACACAGGAGTGTTATTCTAATAAAAAGGGGTAATTTTGGCGTGGCTTTGAATTCCTCCAAATTTTCTCTAGCCGCAATTCTCAGCTCAGCTACCTGACTGACTTGTGGAGTAATGTTGGGGGTTATCTCTAAAATAGTAGCAAATGTTGTTGGCATATTTCTAGGAGTTTGGTGATTTCCAACTGGAGATCTTGGGGTCTTTTCTTTGGCGTTGGTCACCGCATAAAGCTTGTATTCACATCTCTGGTTCTTCAGATTGTTGAATTGTTTCAATAGTCATTCCATGTCTGAGCTGAGTGAGTGCAAATGAACGCAATCTGCTTCACGTTCCATTTTCAAGAATAAAACTTCTTTGATTAAATCATCTTCTTTCTTTTTCAATGCCTTTATTTTTCTGAGTAACAATGGATGAAATTGGAAACACCTTCTAATTCTTCCTCAAGCTTTGACTCTCTCCACTAGGGCAGAAAATTCTTTATGATCGGCTGAATTCAAGGCTTTTTTGTTGATGGTTGTCAATTTCATCCATAGCTTTCTTAATTATTCTTTTTATGACATCTAGATTGGCTTAAACCACTCAACTACCCCCTGTAGTGAGAACCAAATGTTAAAAACTGGCTCTTGATAATAGTTCCAAGCTTTTAATTGCAAGGTTTGGTTATATGTAAAATTCACATTGCTTAATAGATATTTATGAGTGATAATAGTATGATGACTAATATCTGTAGTTGAATAATTAAACCTGATGTGTTCCAACGCTAAACTTGAAATAATCCACGAAGTACTGATTATGTTGACAATTAGGGACTTCTTCCATATTCTGGATGAACTTAATTCACTCTCAGATTCATAAGTTCCCAGATTAGTTCTTGTCACGCTGAGTTGGCAGAAATACACGTCAAAGGTCTGATTCTTTTCTAAGGGTGTCCTATCCTTACTCTTTATACACACAAAAGAGTCCACTTTTGTTGTAATACAACAATAAATAACTGAGGGTGAATAGAACTTAAAACTAATATTGTGCTTTTTCTATCTGCTTTATTAATAAAATTACTATGAGTTTTATAAGGTGATTCAGCAGCCAACTCTTTGGTTGTTTCCTCAGCCATGAAACGGAAGCTGTTGCCAAAAATTTTCCTATAACGTCTCTACCATCAATGGTCTTCATTGGGTTAGGATTACTCCGTCAGACATCCCAGAGACCTGAAAATGGAAAGATCTAGAAAACTTGTCACCAACGTTCCCACTAAATGACAGCAAACCAACCACATTTAGCTAGCGACCAGCTTAGGTATTGGGACTCTTTACCCATTATAGCAGGTTATGAAACAACTGATTTACTTGCTAGTTGCAGGTGGCATCACTCACTTCACGACTGCTGTTTAAATTCACAAGTATTTTGGTGATGAAGCCCAACCAATACCAATTGGTGCACCTGATTTTTAATCAGCAAACAACTATCAGATGCCTCAATTTCGTTGACAACTCTACCCGATGAGATCTTAAGCAGTTACACAGATTGATGCCTGATGGATCCAAACCTGGAAAATTACCCAAAATCCTCATATACTATTACCTAAAATTGAGGTCAACTGACATCTGATTCATTTGATAGTGGGATGTATCCCCTAGCAAACCAGGTGATAACCTAGGAAGCTGGAAAGGTGGACAAAAATATTAACAGGCAGGTTAGGGCGTTATGGCCCTACTGGAAGCTTGTGCAAGGTAAAGGGCTTGTCAATCTTACAAAATGGATGGAGAGGATTTAAACAGGGCACTTTGAATTATGGTGTAAGGTTGACAATGAAGGTGGGATTTGAGTGAGGCGAGCAATGTGCCAGGGCCAAGCTCCCCTTGAGTGGAGTGCTCAAGGCCCTTGGGCAAACAGGACCCTCAGCAGATCAGATGATTGGGGATCTGGGCTTTACCAGCAACAGGGTGGAGTCACTCTGTCACTTTCAAACCAAACAAGCAGCTTCCATTGAACCATCAGTGGGGTGGTGAGCCAGGTTTTAAGTGAATGGATGTAAGTTGGTGGCAGGTGGTAAGTATGCAGCATCCAGGTTGAAATTTTAACACATTTTTGATGACCTTCCAGGTGGTGGGTCAATCAAGTGGACGAACCAGTCAGCAATCATTAAGCATTACCTTGAGCGGTGCATACTTTTCTGGATCAATGGTCAGCATTTTTAAAATTAAAAATGGCAGACAAGTCTGTGAAAGACTGAGTATAGCAAACAAAGGCGTTTAAATATTTAATTAAATGAGGGAGTAATATGAACTGACAACAGACACTGGGTGGCTGTTGTATTATAAAGGGAGGGCAAGATTGAGGAGAGGCTTTGAGTATTATTCCCATGGGATTTGGTGTTATGCTTCAATTGGCTGAGGAAGCAGTGGGTAGGGGTATTCAAGGCTTTAGATAAATTAAAAAACTTTGATAGCCTCCTTCTAGGGTTTAGGGCCAAATCAAGTCAATAACCACACAAGCACCTGATCATTCAAGTTGGGCTGACCATGTGCCCCATTCTTTCATAATATATTCCTGTGGGTCAGGGCAATTATACCAGCTTATTCATCAATTTGTTAGCTGATGGAATTATAGCCAGATCTGACTTTCCATAAAGGATATCCTGGACAAGCTTCCCTGGTCTGGAATTGGCTAATCAGGCCTCAGAATCATCTTGCCCCATTATGGGGGAATTTGAGAAAAATGACTAGGGGTAGGGTAAGCCCCATGGTCCTAACTGAGGCTCCTGGATTGGGTAACCTCTCTGCAGTCCCCCTATCATCTCAAAACAGGGTAGAGGGGGAGGGGCAGGGATGAGGGATCCTTAGGGCCAGGGCAGTAACCCAGTGCTAATCCACCACATGGGCCAAGTCATTTAGCTCTGACAGGGGGTCCACCTGGACCTTTGGACCTCTCTTGCACCTAAAGGGATGCTGATCCAGGTCTAGGCACAATGGCTGTGTAGCAGGACTTATATACACAGCTTCTAGTTACAAGATCTACCTTGCACCCTCAATTTAAGCTGAAATAATGATCAACTTTTGCAATAGTACCCTCTTTATGATAAGATAAAATACCCTTTTGCTAATTATAGCCATTAACAGTTTGCTTATATATAAATATTAAAAAACTGATTGATAGCACATCCTAATTACAAGAGGTTAAAGTATCAAGTTTTTTACCCCTGATTGCAAAAGAGTTAAGGTATTATCTGTGAATCTTAACTAATGAAATAAGTTCCTAGCAATAGCTTAAACTAAGATACAAGGTCAACAACTGATAAAATAACCTTACTTCTTTTTAAACCTTAACTATCTATATAATTACTTTCACTCAAAATTAGTGATAAATATAGATTGAAAAAAAACAACTTGACGATCAGTCAAGCATAAATTTATAGTGAACACTCTTAAATTGAGATAATCTACTGAAGCACTTGAGAGGAAATGATTGAACTTGGTTAGCATTCTAGCATGAATCAAAGAAAAACTCGTAGGATAATGTGATTCCTTAAAGCCTAAGACGCCTAGATAGATCATGGATTGGGATACTGGGATTAAAGTTTTTGCTTCGTGACAGTTTACATTGCTTTCAGTCCCATGAAAATGTAATCGGCAATATTTTCCCATTGTTCCCCAATATATAAACTTGAGCCAGAAGTAGCCGACGGTTGGTCGAGTAAGTGCCGTTGACACATTTAACTCATGAATTATGTAGTGTAGATTTAAGGTGTCTGGTACTCGATCTTTGATTAATTGAATCCATTCGATATCCGATAGATTTGTTTCGGTGCTTTGATATTGGGGTTCAGGCAAGTTTAAACTGTCGCAGCAATTTTTACTTTTGCAATTGATAATTCCAGATACGTTAAGAGTGATTCTCCTAGCCAGAACCCTTCATGGACTGGTTTGTAGCAGATGAATTTGTAGATGTGATTTTGGCGATGAGTGAAGCACCTATCAATTTTTGCGAAGTTGATGAGTAGTTGACATAATTGCCACCTACCCAATGTAAATTTGGTTCAAGTGGAGGAGCATGCCCTGGGGGAAGCCATCCAAAGTTCTCAAACCCAACCTTTTTGATGAACTGAGGCTCCTTAATTCGCTCGAGCATCCATGCCTGTCGCATCCAAGCATCCGATTCCTCCATCCGAAGTTTCAATAGATTATCAATTTTGGCCAGGCAACCTTGGATAAGTAATAAAGTCTTCAGCATTTCAAAATAAGTGTACATCATTGCAGCATGAGGTTTTATATGGTTGGATTTGGGGATCTGCTTGCGTATAGAATAAGCAATATTGTAATATCTTAACCGGTTGATATTACCCATAAAACAGATTTTAGAGATTTGATGTTTTCTATTACAATTGATTAGATACTAACTAAATGAAACTTTTGGGGTTAGTTGATCCCAAATCCGAGGTGACATATTAAGCTTGGCGTTTTATGTCGTTTTTAGTACTAGATGGTCCAGACCTGAATTGCGTTTTTGTCTTAACTGAAATCAACTTCAACCAAAGTGTTTAGATGTGTGCACATAATTTAATAAACACGTACCATATTAACTAGATAACACTCGATTCATCATAAACTAAGGATACTATTGACCAAATTTATAGTATCATATTACTCCACATAGCTTTTACACTAGAATCTTAATTACCTGGGTTTATTTCAGATGACAGAGCCCCATCCTTAACCTTTTCACCTATTTTCGAAAAAATCCTCTATTTTTTGGCCCTTAACTTTTGCAAAAATTTCTTAGCCGATGTTCACACTTTTTAAGCTCATTTTGGTCCTTGTCGTAACACGAATATTTGATAAAGTTTGAAATAAATCTATGTAAATCTCATTTTTTTTGGATGCATATATGCGTTTTTAGATTTACATACCCCTCGGTTTTTGGACGCATATATGCGTTTTTAGATTTACATCACCCCCATTTTTCGGACGCATATATGCGTCAAATCATTGAAAGGGTTAATTAGGCGCCAATTAGACAAATTCCATTTTAGATAAGATTCGTGCGATATAAAAACACGTATGAGTCCGAACAATTTAGCTGCAGTAAGAAACTATCTAGACTTGATTCAAAAGTATAAAGGCGATAGGAATAAAGTATGCCAAACATGGCACAACCTATCAGGTTCAAACTCAGACGCCTATAACTACTTAACTTATAGATGTGCCAAATATATCTGATTTTATCTCTTATTCTATTATTCTTTCAGGGTTGCTTAGCTATAAGCATTTAAACCAGTTAGATAATAACCTGATCAAATAGGGAACCCCTACGTCAATTATGTTGGTTTATTCGAGGTAAACCGACCTGGGGACAGGTAGTACCAAAGCTTAAAAGCAAAAAACTAACAAAAAACCAACCAAAATAAACCGAAACGCCCAAAATGAGCGGATCGGAAGATTCACACAAAAAAATAATTAACCAGATGGGACAGCGGAGAATCGCTTATCCGACCATAGCGGAAGGTGAGGGGGGATAGAAGACTGCTTATTGGCACAAGAATAAGCACGCCTGGCCTAGATGAAAGCTGAAAGCATAATCGTGTGGGCATCCACAGAGTGAGGATTAAGGAATGTAAATGGAAGGTTAATAGTTTCCACCTGGGCTATGAAGATGGCCTAGACATATTCAACAAGGGGATGTTCAACTTAGGTATGGATGTCAGAGGAATCTGGAAAATCCGCTGCATTATGGGGGCGGACTGGCATATCAGTACATAATATTACTTTACTAGCTACTTTTTTAAGAGCAACATATGCAGCCTTGTGAAGCCTGTTGTTTTCAGCTTTTGTAGTGAATGGGAAATTGGGGGAAACAGGGGGAAACCATGCTGCAGCATGCCAACTGATCTCAAATTTGCAGTGCAGAGTTGCTAATAAGCAGGTGAGGCAGCTGCAGCTAAGACAAGTTGATGATCACATAGGAATGGTTCAACATTAATTTAGGTGTCATGTTTACATGACTTTATAGAGGGTACTAACAGCAGTGACAAGGCTGGGCGGCAGGAGGTCCAGAAGGTAAAACTTCAGGCCCTTCCTGATCTCACAACCACCTTAGATCAACGCTGGGTACAGGTGAGGTAACCCATGTTGAGACAAGTGATGTGTCTAAAGCCCAGCTCCCTATTTTAGCTCTAGGGTTAAAATGAATGAGTTTCATGTATGACAAAGACAAGACAATTTGGTTCATTGGGGAATGGGGTTTGAAACCCATTCCATTTACAAAATTTCAAGTTTGCATCAAATTTAACTTTTGGTTGATTACTAGAGTAAAATTGATTTTGAGGTATGTAACCCTTTCAGATAAAAGCATGCACCTATTAGTACATCAAGGCTTGGGACCACTTCTGCCAATTCAAGATTTCCCTGAGCTGGCTTAATATCTTTGCTTGATACTGTCATATGCACATGACATAATAGTGGGGACCAACCCCAAAGACAAGGCTGGGCGCCAGGAGGCCCAGAGGGTGAAGCTGCAGGCCCTTCCTGACCTGAGGCACACCCTGGACCAATGCTGGGTTCATGCAAAATATGCCCAGGTTGGGATTAGTGGTGTGCCAAATGCCCAGCCCCTGACGTTGAGCCAGGCATTAAAACAAACAATCTACCAAATGAATGTGGATGGTTCAATTCAGTTTGTCAAGGAGTGGGGTTTTGAAACCTGTTCCGTTTTTGAAATAACGCGCTTGGTTGAATCCAACTTCAATTGATCACTCAAGTGAAGTCAGTTTTGGCCTATTCAACCAACTCAGATGGCAGTGTTGCCCTATTGGTGAGTCAGTACTTGGGCCCATTGTGGCATAACCCCTATTCCCCCATTTGAGCTTAAATTTGTTTTCCCTGACCAACATTCTTTGTTGGTCAACTTTCCAAATAAACCTTTTTAGTTTACATTATTTTAAAAATGCTATTCTGAATGATCCTGTGTGAGGACCTCTTGAGGAGGTCTTGCGCTCCATTACCCTTGCCATTGCAAGTACCTTGCAGCTCTCCCCTCATGCACCTATTGTTCACCCAGGTTCCCTCCAACCTGGGTCACCTAGCCCCTTTCATTATGTGCACCGCACCGCCTTTATTTGGGGTTTTTATTATAAATTTCATATTTTTAAACTTATGTTGTTATTGCTCCAGCACCCTCTGCTGGCTCTAATCACTTTGGTACTAATGGCTAGTTCCCAGGCGTTGGCCTGGTGCACCACGCACTTCCATGCTGGGGACAGGAGAGTTATAAACACTCTCCTTACATTAGTCAACCAACCCTTTTTTCTTATGTGCATGAACTTTTTTGTGTGGAACTTTTCTGAAGTGGAAACAGTGGCCGTTGGCTGTGGGCTCCAGCTGTCATTAGCTGTACCACTGTTTCCTCTTTTTCCTGAAGGCTGGAGCAACTCAGCATTATTAGGTTTGCCTCCAACTGGAAAGTATCCACCCTTCATGTTAGTACCTGGTGGATTCGGATGCTTTGAGGTCCAAAGGTCATGATTCCCCAACTTTCCACCGAATTTCTCAATGTCAATTTAAATAAATGAGTTTCCTTTCGCCTGCACATTCAGCCAATACCGTTGGAATAGGTGCAGATGAGTCTGGGGGTGTTGGCCATGTATAACGTCGGGCATGCAATTGTGGATCAAGGGATAGGGTCATTCACGTCAAAAATCGCGTTTTATAATGAAAACCTTATATATATCTCTGAAACAATATTGGCCCTCTCATGGTTCAGACCTGGACCCCATTCCTGTGTATGGAATCACACCAGAAAATCCTCGTTTGACCTCTTCCATGATTTTCAGCACTCAGGAAGTTGAAAAAGAACTGCGCTTACAATATGAAAACGTTTATGCACGTCCAAAAGCATGGAGGGTATGTGGCCTCAGTAGTAAGAGTGGCCCACTATCCCTCCCCCTTCTATGATTCCAAAACATACCCTGATGGCTTGTTGAAACCGAGGAAGAATTTTCTGGTAAAGTGATGGCGTTTTCTGCATTGGATAAATCCCACTCTGGATACTTCCTCTTGACTGCTACCCTTACATCCTCTCTTGGTAAGTTCAGCACAACTATTTTAGTGGATACCGGTGCCACAAGTAAATTTTATTGACCAAAATCTGGCTGACTACCTTGAGTTGAGTTACTCACCAGGTGGTATGGCTAGAGGTGGAGCTTTTCAAGGTATCCCTACGTTGAATGTTATAGGGTTGGTGGACTACCAGGTGGGCGCCTATCTTCTGTCCGACCATTTCTAAGCTATCAAGCACCTCTTGTTTCCCTTTTATTTTGGGGGTTGAGTGGTGGAGAAAGTTTGACGTCTGCACTAATCTGAAAGAAAACACGCTATCCTTGTCTTTGATAAATGGTCACCAGTTGATTGTTCCCTTGTCAGAGGATAACGTCTAGGCCCCATTACCTCATTGGCCCAATGTTCCCACCCCTTATCTTGCTCCTTTGCTGAGGATCCCCCTCTCCGTGGGATTTTCCTTACTTTCCTGTTTAAGGGGTTTGGAATCCTCTTTTGATGCAGCATCTGCCAGCGCACTCCCTGAGCACTCTGAGTTTGATTGTGATCTTAAGCTCACAGTGGATCTGGTGCATATATCTTCCCCCATTTACCCATTGGCTGTCAGGGAGGAAGAGGCCTTGAATGTGTGGGTGAAGGAACAGTTGGCCAAAGGTGCAATTTTTCAGCGTACCTCCCCTGTATGCTCCCCCCTACTTTTTGGAGAATTCTGATGGTACTTTACGCCCCTGCATAGACTATGGTAACCTCAATAACGTTACTGTACCAGACCTCCACCCCATCCCTTTGGATTCACAGATTGCACGCTATGTGGAGAAGGCGCAAGTCTTCTCAAATCTAGGTTGCTTCAATGCGTTCAATCAAATCTGGATTAAAAAGGGACAAGAGTGGTTGACCGCATTTGATACCAGAAAAGGGATCTTCCAGTTTTGGGTCATGCCCTTTGGGCTTAAGAATGCCCCTGCTATCTTTCAACGCTGCAATGATGCAGCATCGGGGGACCTGTTAGGGGTATGCGCGGTCGCCTACATGGATGATATCCTGGTGTTTTCCCCTGATCGGGAGTCACATGCAGTTCACCTTTAGCAAGTGGTGGAGCAGTTAAAGGCAGCCAGCCTTATGTTGAAAATTTCAAAGTGTGAGTTCTTTAAGTCCTAGGTCACATTTCTGAGCAACGTCAGGTTTGACCAGGGACACATGATAACTACAGACAAGGAGAAGGCGATTCGTGAGTGGCCTACCCCACCTCAGTTAAGGAATTAAGGAGCTTTTTGGGGACGTGCACATTCCTCAAGAAGTTCATTCCCAATCTATCTAAGGTGGCGGCTCCCCTATACAAGGCTAGCGGTGCCAAGGTGCTTCAGTAGTCCCCCACTTTGGAGGATGTTTTCCAAGCAGTGAAGTGCACCTTGTTGTCCACATCTGTTCTTTGCCATGTCGACCCTTCAAAGGAGTTCATTGTGTTGACTGATGCCTCCAACTTTACCATAGCAGCCGCCTTGTTACAAGTAGGTGAAGATGGGATAGAGCATCCGGTGGGATATTTTTTTAGGAAAATGTCTTTTCCAGAGTTGAATTACGCCGTTTATGACAAGGATCTACTAGAAGTGGTGGAGGCGCTGACATATTGGCGTCACCACTTGCATGGCTCTACCCAACCATTCTGCGTACATACAGACCACCGTGCCTTGCTGTACTACTGCGCTCCTCATGTCCTAACCCCACGGCAGACCTGTTGGCATGAGACCCTTGTCCAATTTGCCTTCACGTATGAGTTCACCAAGGGCAAGGATAATGGTTTAATGGATGCTTTGAGCCGCAACCCTGCTTTAGCCCCTGACTCAAGGAGGTAGAAGTGCACAACACCCAGGTTATGATCCCTTCAAGTAAAATTCTGTCATTACTTACCTCTCCCCTGGCTAACGGGCTAGCGCTTGCACTTCTGGATAACGCGGAGGAATATGGTATGTTCAGAAAGGTCGTCCTCTCTCAGCTGTTGTTGGGCGAATATGCCATGGTACTTGCAAAGAGCGCTTCAAATCAGGAGGATCTATCCAGGGTCTATCATGTAAAGTATGAGATGGTGTGGTTCCAGGGACGCCTTTGGGTACCTGCTGGACCACTGCGCCTGGAAATCATTCGGGACCATCATGATGGAATCACCATTGGTCATCCAGGGAAAGCAAAGACCTTGGAGTTGATACGTCACACGTACAATTGGAAGGGCTTGTCTGCTCAGGTGGGGCGGTATTGTAAGGATTGCCTGGTATGCAACCAGATGAAACCCAATTGTCAACCTTTAGCAGGGTTGATGGTACCAGTTGAAAAGGCTGATTGCCCTGGACTTCCATATAAGTTGATTTCATTGTGGAGTTACCAGTCTCAGATGGTTATGATGCCATCATGGTAGTGGTGGACCAGTTCACAAAGTTTGCCCACTTTATTCCTTGCAGAACCACCATAACCGCGGCTGAGATGGCTAGGCTTTTCGTCATCCATGTGTTTGCGCTTCATGGGGTCCCCCAAGAAATTATCAGCGACAGGGCCCTCAGTTTACCTCCATTCCTTGGGAAGAGTTGTGTAAAACTCTTCAGATTCGCCCTTGCCATTCAACTGCCTATCATCCCCAATAAGATGGTGTTGAATTTTGGGCTGTAGTCTGATGGCTGGTTCTTCTTTAACCATAGGGAAAAGTTTCGGGCGTCTATTGTTTGAGGACAACAGACAAAATGGTGATTTAGAATTTAAATTATAACTACTTGGTAGCACTTCATTAGTATACCCTGTTGTTTCACTTGGACGATGGCACGCTGCCCTGATCTTACTGATCCCAAGTGAAAATTGATTAATACAAAATGAAAGTACTAAACTCAAAAAAGTTTATAAATTAAATTATAAAAAAGTCCAGTAGTTGGATATATTTTATTAATGTCAACTTAAGGGTTATTTATAGGGTTTGATGTTCACCACATCTTACCCATGATGACTTATTTCAGTGGCACTTAACCATGTAAAAAGTTTGTAAGAACATCTATGTATGCTTTGACTCAAGGCATCATGCTCAGCCTCAGGGTCAGTGTAAACACCGTCATCATTCTTGAGATGGCATTTTGTCATGTCTTCAAGATAGCTGAACAGATTCACTTTTACATGCAGTTGGCAGCACATGCCAAGGCTATTTGTATCACTGATTAGTAATTAATTTGATCAAAAATCGACTGATATTACAAACTAATTTTGACATAGACCAACAAAGCCCAAGTGCCCAAGTCATTAAGTCAAAACTTAATCTAAGTCCAACCTAACCAACAAAGCCCTTGAGCCCATGTCATCATAGTTAAATATAATTAAGTGAAATTGCTAGGCTGCAATTCTCAAGTTCGGATATACTTTGGATACACCTGAACCATAATTGATGATATCTGATATGATCAAATATCCGATGATTAGGTCCATTCAATTACTTAACACTTCCCCCACCTTGACTGGATATAAGCAACGGGTACCCTTCTTCTCAGTTCACAATGTCTGGATTTTAGCGCTCCTCCAGATGAACGTTATCTCAATAGCCTTTCTGCCTCAGACTGACGAGCCTTCCTAAGGCTAAGCAAGTCCATGTGGTGAGCTATTGTCAACTTGGGCGTGTTGCCCATGGTTCCTCATGCTGGGTCAACCAGCTATGCTTCAATGATACTAGAAAGTTTGGTTTTGCAACCTGTTGTGATAGCACCAATTGATCAACCTGAAAAAGCCTCCGTGGCTTCAGGTGCAGTTAGTTGAACATCCTGATGGGTCGAGTGGGATCCCCTTTTGACATATTCAATATCTCTTTGGCCTTCTGAAGCCATTCAGTCCAAAGAAACCCCGATCTGAGATCAATTCGCTTCATATGGGGATCTTCTTCTGGACTTCTTGTTTTTGCTTTTTAACATCTTCGCTTCAAAAAATCTTGCTTCCTCTCTTTGCGCGGGCAGTGTGGCTTCATTGGGTCTTGAGCTCAACTCAATGTCAGAGCTCGTGGATGCCTACTTGTCATCTGCACTTGCAACTGGTCCTGAGGTTGCCGCTTATGATATCTTTGAGGCCAACCAGGCCCTTATTTTCGCTAACACTGTCACTAGGATTTGGTGTGAACCCGCTTTGGTTCATACCAATTTTCATGTCACGTTGGGCCTCAATACTTGGGTTTTGAAGGTTTGGTGTATCCTGGTGTTGTACCGAGCCCTTTGTAAGAGCTTGGCTAAGGGACTTCCTGAGAAGTATGTCCCCCAGATGGCTCTTTTGGGTGTATCTTCCTTTCAGAAGCATTTACTCCAGAATTGAACCTCTCCTGCCTATTCTGAACTCCCTACCAATGGACTTTCCCTTTAGTTTGATGGCCTTTCCTAAGCTGACAGGCCAGCATGCCTGGTGCTGAGCTTTCTTGGGTTTGGCAGATCTCCGCCAGGGTCTAGATAGTTGGGATTTGTATGAAATTCGCATCTCCCCAATTCCGCTGCAGGTTTCTTTGGTTTGATCGCGCTCTCCTCCCCCTACTGAAGAGGGGGTACCTAGTTCTGATTCCAGCGAGGCATCAAGTTAATAAATTAAATCTATGGCTTGCAATCATATATATATAATTTATTATTATTATTATTGTCATTCTTTTTATTATATATTATTTATTATTTTTTTTTTTTTATTTTTACTATTTTCTTATTTTTTATTATTGTTATTATTATTTTTTATTCTTTATGATATGGATGAAGGAACTTAGCATGTACTCAATTCACAACCCAGCCACCTTGATCCTTAATGATATATACATCTTCAGAAAATTTCTCCAAAATGATAAATGGACCCTTCCAGAGCGAGGCTAGCTTGTGCGCGCAGCCTGCGCTATGAGTGTCACAGTATACTACTAAATCTCCTTCATCAAAGTTAGTCACCATAGCCTGTTTGGCATCATCGTGGCTCTTCTGAATAGTTTTTTGACTAATTGCATTTTGATAAGCTTCCAATTGCAACTTGATTAGGGTCTTTGCTAGTTGCTCAAAAATAGTTACTTGGGTTAATTGCGCCGGTTGAACTGAGTACTGAATATAATAATAGAGGTAGAGCAGGCTGTCTACCATACAAAAGTTGAAACGGAGAGTGGCCTGTGCTGCTGTGGTGTTCAATATTGTATGCAAACATGGTCGCACTAATTGAAGTTGCCCATTGTGAAGGCGCCAAGGCTGCGTTTTTGCATAAAATGCCGACTAAAGTGCCATTCACTCGCTCTACCATACCATTAGTCTTGGGATGGTATGGTGTTGACAACACTCCTTAAATGTAATGGCATTGAGGCGTCATTAATCAATCAAAACTCAAAAGCTACCATCTTTCTTCTTTATGATTAGAGTGGGGCTGGTCCACAGGCTTTTGGAAGGCACTATCATTCCGCTTTTCAGAAATTTGTCTATCTCTTCACCGACTATTTTGTCACTGGCTCTGGGGCGCTGAATTGGCCTCATTCTAATAGGCATATGGTCTCTGGTATCAACAAAATGCTGAGCTCCTTTTGCACAACCTAAATCTTAGTCATCTTTGGCGAAAATTTCAGAGTATCATTCAAACAACTCTAGTGCTTTCTCCTTCTGTTGTTCCAATAATCCGGTGAACAATTCTTGGGATATTACAGTATGTACCCAAGGGTTTTGGTCAGTAAGCCAAACTCTGATAAGTCATCAAATTTGACAGCTGATATCAACTTGTCCCTCAGAAACAGATGCACAAAAGCGACTACTTGCTATTTCTTTACCTTAATATTTCAGCTGGTCAAATTTTCTAGTAAGGCATCAATCTCTCCATGCCCCGGTATGAGTATTCCAGGCGCCACACTAAGTTCCATATGAGAACAATGCCACGGGGATACAACCTCCCCATACAGTACTTCTGGAATATCCAGTGTGGTTCCAGTCCTCATAACCAGTTTATGGCCTGGAGCTATTATCACATCCTTATTCACACGTAGAGGTATTTCTCTTTTTTGTTTATGGCAGTTGGCATGGGGCAGCTTTGATTCCACCGCTGAATATACCCTACTAGTATTATCTCATCAGCATAAGATATATTGATAAAATTCATATGATGGCTTGTGAGCTTCATATCATTGCAAGAGTAGTAAATTGGAAGTGATTGGCCCAATATTGTTAAGATGTTTTCTTTAAAATCGCATGAGATCCCATAGGTCCTTAAAAACTAGTTTAAATTAATATGTCATAATTGGCGTTTGGAAGCACTATAGCGGGTGTGGCTACTACCAAAGCTCCAAATCGCAGTGGCAAAGCGCTGTAAGCTCCTTCACTCTTAGTGCTGTTAAGGCCTGCGGTCCCATATTCTTGATGATGGTCAATGTCCGGAGCTATTTTCAGTTTCTTAACCAGCTTTTGTGGAAACAATGTTTACAGGTGCTCCACTATCAACAATAGCTACAACTTTAACCTTGTTGACCAGAATATCCACATAAGTGCACTCAGAGTAATAAGAATCAATAGAGTTTACTAAGTGAATATGGGAAGAATCCAGGGAGTTAAGAGTGTGCTTCAGAGTATTCCCAATACTGGGACATTCATTGATGAATGTGTCAATTGGCATTGCTATATTGACCCCTTTCAGGCTTGGGGTATCTGCTGCATTGCTCAGCCCTGTCAGCTGGAATATTCTCAAGTATTTGTTGCACATAGGGTTTAGCGACTACCTCAGAGGCTTCAGGTATGACAACTTACTCTGGGAGCGAGTTACCAGTATGTACGTTTGAGGAATCATCATTTGATACTGAAATAGAATTGATTTCATTGTTAAACGAGGCCCCATGGCCATCATTGTCTTGTTGATTTGGTAGGACTGGTGTCTTAGGCACAATAGAGCGTCCCACATCTATTGTGCTTGTTCTTTTCCCTCCTCTTGCACAATATTGGGAAGGACTACATTGACATTTCGCTGATGGCATTGGGAAGCATAGTGACCTTTACAATTGCAATTAAAGCAAGTAATTTCACTCACTGGCCTTGGGGCTCTTGCATTTGAGTTTTGCTCATTTCTTACAGGCGGATTACTGTCAATCTTCTTATTGGTTTTGAAGGGCTTTCCAGCAAAGGCAGCGGATCCCAATCTGTAACCAGTATTAGGAGGGCCATAATTTTTTGAGCATCTGCACAAGTAGTCAACCAATTCAGAGGTCACAAGGTTTTGCACAAAAGCAGGCAATAGAGTGTTTGATAGGTTAGGGTAAGGTTCTACAGCATGCTCTAGTGCAATCTTGGCATCAAAATTGACCATAGCCCACGCGCCTAAGAGAACTTGA
Source organism: Massospora cicadina (assembly GCA_022478985.1). Classification (NCBI taxonomy): domain Eukaryota; kingdom Fungi; phylum Entomophthoromycota; class Entomophthoromycetes; order Entomophthorales; family Entomophthoraceae; genus Massospora; species Massospora cicadina. The sequence goes on along the minus strand of JAKSZP010016407.1, from coordinate 3,269 downwards.
GCTTCACTATAAAATCAATCTGCAAACTCGTCAATTGCTTCATCTTTCTTAAAGCTGATGTTCATAAACTTGGATTCTCTGGTTGACATCCATTCTGGACCTCCAAATTCATGAAGCACGGCCTCCTTGACTTCGGCATATGTTGGATTTTTGTTAATGTGAGGCATAATCAACTCAATGCTCCACTCATCCAAGCAGTTAATCATGGTGGCTGCTTTGTTGCGGTCGCTGGCCCCATACATAGCCATTTCAAAATGTTTGATAAATGTGGTAATACTTCCATTCTTGTCAAAGGCTGGCAGGTTTGCTGGTTTATAATTATTGCTTCCCCATTCCTGGTTATCACAATTATTTCTAGGTTGACTAGAGCCAGGCGTACTAGGGCGTTGGGGCATCATATCCCAGTTTGAGGTGCTAGGGTTGGCCAAAGCAACTATATTGCTAGGCAGTTGTCAATGTGGCCCAGCATCTGTTTTGGTAGCTATTTCTGAAGCTTCATCCTCATAATATTTGGAAAAATTTCCAGTCAAATGGGTTGTAGCACACTGACAACGCCCTCATCCAGAGCTCAAATTCAATTGCTGATTTTGTTTTCCCAATTGGCACAATTTCAGTTTTTTAATTTTAATTTTGCAATTTCCTCATTCAGGCTAGTAGCTTGTAGCTGCAAGGTGGAAATCACTTGGTCCTTTTCTTTTATTGCCTTCTTGCACTGGTTCAATTCTCCATGGAGATTATTATTTGACTCATTAATAACATTAACATCATCATTGAGATTATTGATCTGTAGATTAAGACAATCAATAGTGTCTTGATTTTTCTCATTTTTTGTCTGTTGGTCCTCAAATTATGTTTGCCAGTAATTGATTTTTACAGTGTATTCATCATTCATCTGCAAAAATTGGGCGCTCAGGCGTCGATACTGGTTACAGAATTAATTATTATGGTTTAACTGCACCTCTTGGGTTTCATGATTAGGCCTCATGGACTCTGAAGAATTAATAGAAGTCTGAGTGAAATTGCTGACCCAAGATTTGGTGACTCCTTTTTCCTCTAAGAAATATTTAAATATAGGATGCAATCTGTCATTTAGCTCTTGTGCTAAGTCTGCTACCCAGTCATTAGCTCAAGTGGCTAAGTTGTGATTTGCCTCCAAACTTGAACGGACCTCAGCAAAGTTGGCTTCCAATCGCTCATTTAAAATTTGGCCCACCTGGCTGGAGTTGCAAGAGAAATTCACCAAATCAGTAATGGCTGCATGATGGCAGGCGATTGTCATCTGATAATTCCTAGAGGTGGGATGTACAAATTCAATTAAGTATTGGGTGATATTCTCTATCCCAATTAAATTGTTTTGGATCTGAGCTACATTTAATTGATGATGAGCAAGATATCTCATCCACAACACATTTTGCTGTCGTTGGTGGTAAAAAGGGTTGCTACTATTGTCTGCGGGCCCTTGTCCTATTTGATATCCTCTTAATAACTGCTGCTCAAGGCGTTCTAGCTCTTCAGGTGAAATGGGATCGTCGGGTAAGTAATATGGGTACATCCTCCCAATTAATCTGGGACACAGTCATTTCAATATTCCCATTGGGCCCAGCGATAGTTCTGAATAATTGGTTAAGATTGCTCCCCTGTTCAGCGCGGTCACCATCTGCGGTCCCAGCCATGAGTGCCACTTGTTGAATTTTGGGCTGTAGTCCGATAGCTGGTTCTTCTTTAACTGTAGGGAAAAGTTTTGGGCGTCTATTGTGTGAGGACAACAGACAGGATGGTGATTTAGAATTTAAATTGTAGCTTTTTGGTAGTACTTCAATAATATACCCTGTCATTTCACTTGGACGATGGCACGCTGCCCTGATCTACTGATCCCAAGTGAAAATTCAACATTTACAAAATGAAAGTACTAAACTCAAAAAAGTTTATAAATTAAATTATAAACAAGTCCAGTAGTTGTATATATTATTAATGTCAAATTAAGGATTATTTATAAGGTTCAATGTTCACCACATCATACCCATGATGACTTAATTTCAGTGACACTTAACCATGTAAAAAGTTTGTAAGAACATCTATGTATACTTCGACTCAAGGCATCATTCTCAGCCTCAGGGTCAGCATAAACACCGTCATCATTCTTTAGATGGCGTTTTGTCATGTCTTCAAAATAACTGAACTGATTTACTTTCACATGCAATTGGCAGCACATGCCAAGGCGATTTGTATCACTAATTAGTAATTAATTTAATTTAAAACTTGATTGACATTACAGACTAATTTCAACATAGACCAAAAAAGCCCACGTGCCCGAATCATTAAGTCAAAACTTAATCTAAGTCTGACCTAACCAACAAAGCCCTCAAGCCCATGTCATCATAGTCAAAAATAATCAAGTGAAATCGCTAGGCCACAATTCCCAAGTTTGGATATACTTAGGATACACCTGAACCATAATCACTGATATCTGATATGATCAAATATCTGATGATTAGATCCAGTCAATTACTCAACAGATGGGCAGACTGAACTTGTGAACCAGCGCTTGGAACAGTTTCTGCGGTGTTACACCACTGCAGATCATTTAGATTGGGCTTCTCACCTTCCCATGGCCAGTCTAGCTACAACAATACCTTGCACTCTTCAATAAGCTGTTCCCCATCTTTTGCCAGCCATGGCTTTAACCCCGCCTCTAACATGGAGCCCAGCTGTGGGTCGAAGGTTGAAGCAATGGTGGACTTTTCCAAGACAATCAAGAAGGTCCTTGTGATGCTTGATGCTCATAACGTCCCAATCAAGCAACCATGTAAGAAGTAGGGACCAAAGAGGATTGGCCCCTGCCGCGTTGTTAGAAAGGTGGGCCATGCCTCATACCATCTAGATCTCCCCCCCTCATTCCATATCTTCTCTGTGTTTCATGAGAGCAAACTGATGCTGTTTGAGGGCCCCCCACCAGAGACTCCTGAGGCCTATCTCGTGGATGGGGCGCAAGAGTGGGAGGTGGAAGAAATAGTTGCCTTATGCCACGTTAAAAGAAGACTTGAATACCTGGTATCCTAGAAGGTCTTTGACGCTGCAGAAAACAGTTGGGTTCCAGCGCACGACTGTGTGCGTGTCCAAGATCTGATTGACGCCTTCCACCAGCGTTTTCCCCAGGCTGCTGGATCCCAACCTAAACTGACCGTCGCCGCCATGAAGTTGGCCCCTGCCCACAAGAACCTTTCCCTGGTGAAAGCCCCTGGAGGGGGGGGTTGAGCCCCGTTAGGAGG
>JAKSZP010016406.1:0-46874 GCA_022478985.1 Massospora cicadina | reverse complement strand
TCATGCTTGCCACATGAGTATCTCCGGGAAATTGTGACCGCCAGTTTTAGATTTTTTCTATTCTGCCGGATTCTCTGGGGCGTTTTCAAACGTTAGAGGCCGCGGGCCTTCCGCCTGCTCCTCTTGCCTTGCTTGCCCAACTGCTCCCAGACATGGGCGCAGACTAATCCCCTCTATGAGATTATCAAACTAGATTTAGTCTTGAATTGAATGGGTTGTAAAAGTGTTTGCAATGAGAAAGAAAAGTTTAAGAGAAGTCTTTTCTCAATACTAGTTTTTCCTATTTAAACTAGTTCAGATTTTGAGACTATGGGTATTTGAGGCAAAAGAATGTAAAGCTCAGTTATCTAGGTTAGGAAATATAGGCTTTTGGCCTATTAGATTGAAGATAAAATTTTTTGAGGCAAAACTGACCCGTGTGGTAATAATTTGATGAATTGTATCCAATCACCAGCAAGTAAAATCTTTTCACCTTGGTGGTGGTCAAACTTATGTGGTAATGATTGGTTAATTTGCACCCTATCATCGTCAAGTAATATCTTTGCACCTTGGCGGTGGTCAGACTCAGATGTTAATGATTGGTTAATTTGCACCCAATCATTGATGGGTAAAATTTTTTCACCTTGCAGAGGTTCAGATCTGTGTGACATTGAACTCCTCAAATTTGGCTGAGAAGTTGGAGTAATCCTTTATTAGTATCTTCCTTTTTAAGCTGATTTTTTGTGATAAACCATTTTTTCTGATGGTTAGGATTCCACCAAAGATCTGCTAAGGTCTTTTTGCTGTGGGTACTCATAGCATTGATATCCACAATATTATTTGAAGATTGGACAGGTTTTGGGCCAATAATAGTAGCAGATTTGGGAGCACTAATACCTCCAACATTCTTTTTCTTTAATAAAAAGGAGAATGTTTGACAGTGCCCCCCTCAAGAATGTTGGGAGGGATGTTGCGGTTATGGTATTATAGTAACTTATCCATCATTTGAGATGTAGAAAGGGGGTGCGGAGCTCATTGGCAGCCTGCCCTTTCTTAGTCGCTGTTTTTGCGAGGTTGGTGTACATGCAAGAGTAATCCTTCTTGCTGGGTTCTGTATTGGCTAAAACTAAGGGAACTTCATAATTGAGCAATGACAAGAACCCTTGCTTCATATTGATAATGCTGTCATACTCAATCATAAACTGATTACCTATAAGTATCTCATAAATGATTATTCTCCAAAGCCACTGCGGGGGCCAATAGAATAAGCTTCCCAATATGAATGGGAAGGGATGAGTAAGCACCCAGTGCATGGGTGTTGTTAGGACCAGCGGTTCCAAAGTCTTGTTTGTACTCCAAATCAGGTGCAAGCTTGATTTTTTTCATCAGCTTGGAGGAGATTACATTTACAGGGGAGCCTGTATCTAGGTAGCCATCACCTGAACTTTTTGGAAAACTACTTCAACCTTTGTAATTGTTCCCCCAAAAGTGGGCGATAGCGCTAAGGCCTCCTTGAGATGGAAATTGGAGGCTAATTTGCATGCGGTATTGGGGTAACTTTCCTGGATGGACTTTATAGTATGGCCATGCTGGATAGGGCAAATAAGGTGAGACACCATCTCATCTGCATCACTAGCAGTATCGATAATGATTGGTTCCCCTAGAATTTGGCTGAGATATGTCTCTTGCGGTATAGTGGCTTCATCCACTCCTCCAGCATTCAAGCAATTGGGGACCTCCACTTCAGCAGGTACTCCTACAATGTAATAGCTGACCTCATCCGTACCCCCTTCAGAATCATACCCTGGGGTATTAGTAATGCGAGGTAATGGCATTAGTTGGTTAAATGAGTTAGGCACATGAGATTTGTCAGCAATAGGTGTGCCTTTCCCTACGCTGACGTTTTTTCCCTGCTCCCGTTCCTCGTCGTCAGCCTTCTTTTTCCAGCACATAGCCTCCTTATGTCCAAACTTGTCGCAGTATTCGTACTGAGGGCGTTCAGGACGTTTTGCTTTGGGGTTTTGCTCTTCAGGGCCCATTATCTGAAGGGGCTCCTTCTTGTCTTCAATAGCTAGGGCTCGAGACTTAGGCTTTGAATCCTCAATGGTTAAAATGTGAGGATTAGATACTGCTCCACGTGGAATTTTGGGCTTATAGAAATCAGCGACATCTATTAACGCTTCCTTGATATCTTGAACAGTATGGAAATAGTGTTTAACAGAGGTGATGTGCATTTCTAGCGATGGGTAAGTAGCCACTCCAGATAAAAATGGCGGCTACAGCATCATCCAAAGTCAACATCTTTGAGGTTAACAACGTCTGTGCTTCCATATAGAATCATTCCACAAAGGCAGCCACTGACTCTCCTTTTCGGATACTCATACGCATAAAGGCTTGATTTTTCATGCTTAAAGCCTGTTTTGAGCTGAACGTGTTTATGAGAGCCTCTTCAACTTCGGACCAGGTGCTAAGAGCATCCATATGTGGGACCATCACCTCCTGTGCCATGCAGCCCAAACAGGAAAAGATGTGTTTGGTCTTCTGACGATCAGTCGCCCCTTCCATAGCTGCTTCATAAACGTATAAAAATGAAGCAATGCTACCCTTGCTGGGGATAAACTTGTCTTTAAACATAGGTTTGAATGAATGATAGTCATTCCTGAAAAGGGTATGAATAGCTGGAGCTTCTGCTTCTGAGGTTTCAGAGTGGTAGCTTAACTGATCAAAGGCCCACAAAAAGGCGATTGAACTTGTCATGCATGGCTTCAAGCCGGGTTTCCATGTTAGAGAGGGCTTCTAGTGCCCAGATTCACATAGTCTCAGTCGAGCTTCAATCCCTGATTTTTGAGTTTCAAGATCTTCCACTCAGTGCTCCATTGCAGAGACTTGAAAACGGAGTTTTGACACCATTGAGCTTAGGTTTAATTGAGCCGTTTCCACGGCTTTCACGTGGTTCTTCAGCTCTTTTTTCATTTGTTTACACTCTTCATCGTCACGAGAGTGAGATCTGGGGCTTTGTACTCCCTCCTTGATCTGCTCATACTTCCACTTGACTTTGTTGGTCAACTATATACTTCCTTCAACAGCACAGGGCTTTCCAGCGAAGCTTTTATACCTTTTGCTTCAATTTTGCATTCAGTCAGGCGATGTGCCAAATATTTGGTAATTTCAAACGAAGCTTTAAGAGCTAGCTCCTTATCTAGCTGGACCACCTTGGCCACGAGGGTGGTGGTGGCGCTAGATGGTTCAAGCAATAGATGACGTTCAAGCTCATCAACACGCGAAAAGGCCTGAATTAACTGCCGCTCCACCACAGCCACACGCTGTTCATATTTCTCTTGAAGGACGGAGTCAGTGGCTGAAAGGTTATGATGCGTTTGCTCATTTTGCTTTTCAAGCTCTTTAGCAAACTCCTCCAACAACGAGCGTGTGCTAGAGGAGGATTCATTCAGTTCATCCCAGAATATCTTCATGGCCTCCTTGACATACTTTACAATCCCAGTGTCCATAGTAGTAAGTTGGTCATGCAGCTGTATGATGAAGTTGTGATTAGCTTCCACACCAGATTTAACTGCTCCAATATGTTTGGAGGTCAGTTGATACAACTTATCATAGGCTAAATTCGGAGCTGCATGGGTATCTAGGTGTCGATGAAGCTCTTCATGATGGCTGGCTAAGAGATGCATCATATGGACCAAGGCAGGGTGAGCAAACTTGCGTACATAGGTGGTCAAATTTGTAAGCTGACCATAGGTCTCTGGGAGGACACTAGTCTCATAGAGAAACAAGTGGCGTTCCTCTACCAACAACGCTCATTTGCAAGATGCAATGTTGCCAGGGTTAAGGATGCCATGAGTAAGGTCTCTCACAGCTTCAGTGGCTGGCCAAGTGATGCGATGAGACTCAGGTATTAATATGGGCTCACTTTGTTCTTCTTCAAATATCAGAGCAGTAGGGCTGTTCATTCTATCATCATCTTCAGTCCCTTCCCCATTTCGCACCCAATGGATGACACTCTCCATTTCTTTAATACTCATCAAAGTATTCAGGGGGATCAACCCCTGTAGTGAGCACCAGTTTGTGGCATCTGCCAATGGATGCCACAAATAATTTATTAAAAAGATATTTACTTTATAATAAAAGTAATAAATAATGCTTGTTAAAAAAAATTAGGTTTTTTATTGTTAGGCGGGGAAAAACCAAGAGAGGTCCTTTTCTCAATACTAGTTTTTCCTATTTAAACTAGTTCAGATTTCAAGACCATGGGTATTCAAGGCAAAAGAATGTAAAGCTCAGTTATCTAAATTAAGAAAAATAAAGGCTTTCAGCCTATCAGATTAAAGATGAAATTTTTTGAGGCAAAAATGACCCATGTGGTAACGATAGATGAATTGTATCCAATCACCAGCAAGTAAAATCTTTTCACATCAGCGGTGGTCAAACTCATGTGGTAATGATTGGTTAATTTGCACCCTATCATTGTCGAGTAATATCTTTGCACCTCAGTGGTGGTCAGACCTGGATGGTAATGATTGGTTAATTTTTACCCTATCATCATTGAGTAATATCTTTGCACCTTGGTGGTGGTCAGACTTGGATGGTAATGATTGGTTAATTCACACCCAATCATTGATGGATAAAATCTTTTCACCTCATGGAGGTTCAGATCTTTGCGATATTGAACTCCTCAAATCTGGCTGAGAAGTTGGAATAATCCTATTAATAGTATTTTCCTTTTTAAGCCAATTTTTGTGATAAACCATATTTTTCCAATGGTTAGGATTCCACCGAGAACCCACTAAGGTCTTTTTGCTGTGGGTACTCATAGCGTTGATATCCAAAATTATTTGAAGATTGGACAGGTGATGGGCCAATCATAGTAGCAGATTTGGGAGCACTAATTAATCCAACATTCTTTTTCTTTAATCGAAAAGAAGAATGTCTGACACCCAGCTTGAAGTGGTGGTGCACCACCATCTGGTATCTTTTGGCCATCACCATAGTGCGCCCTGGCTGGCTCTGCTAGCCCCCTAATGCTACTGGGTGTTATGTCTCCCTCAGTACTTGGCCCATCATCTTGCAAGTTCCCAGGCGGTGCTCCAGAGCCCTTTGGTGCTCCCATGGAGCAATTTGCATTTTGGCCTCTGGTTCAAATATGGAAACCTTTTCCCATATACAAGTATGGCCGTCATCAAGATGGCTATGGCGGTGTTTAAACCTGCCAGCTTCATTGATTTCCACCCCTTTAAGGATTATTTTTACCTTGGTTTCTGTTCTGAAACCGATGCAAATACAGCATCTAAGCTGCAATCAAATTTATAAAAAATCCCAATCCTAACAATTTAAACTTGTCTCCCAGATGAGGCCACTTTGGTTGTCCAGTTTGCTGGGTTGCCTTCCCATCTTTACCCTGAACGCCTCTGCCATGAGCACACAGAGGGTTTTGCCATTTACAGCGCAGACCCCATATTGCAATTCGTGGTTCCAAATGGAGCAGATTGTTTGGCAGGGCCACATGCCTTTGCAACGATCTGCCCTTTTCATCGTGACACCCACCTCATATTTCCCCCCATAGGGTGATCAGATCCGCCCCTGATCACCCTTTCTAGGTGCACATTGAGAACAGCTGCACCATTTGCCCATTGTGCTTCAAGCATGATCACTCAAAGCGCAAGTGCCCTACGGCTTCTTTCTCCACTGCAACCACCACTCCTCCCTCCAGCGTCGGGTTGGCAGCTGGTTTGGCTCAATTTTTTGAATGGGGCTCAATCCTCCCACCTCCAACTTCAGCAAATTTGGCCCACTTTCAAGGTGGCAGCCAATCAAAATTTTAAAAATTCTAACAATTTGACTGGATTATGGAATCCTGAGTTGATGGCTGACTAAGTTTCAGCTGAGCTTCTGTGGTCAACGGCACATGGCCAATCATCTTCTGCCACTACCCAATTCCAGTGGCTGGCCCAGTGCTGGCTTAATACAATCCATTCAAGGCTCTCAAATGGATTGATGAGGACAAAAGGCCATACCATGTCAAGCTGGATTTTGATTTGGGGGAATCTTTTGTTGATCCTCCTAGATTGTGGCCCTGCTGCTTTTGCCATTAAAACAATTATACAATTTACAAAAATATTAATAAAATGGAAGTTGGGGCTGCAGCTGCCCCTGCCAACACCCTACTTCACCAGAAAGTTCATGGTGCGATGGAGCCCCTTTTTGAGGGTATTCCTATCCACAATTTTCCCCATGATTTTGAGGAAGATGAAAAATATAAAATTGAGGAGCTCACTTTTGGTGCAATCTGCGCTTGCATTGATGCAGCAAAAACTTCTCTTTTTAACCCCGATTATCCTAAACCCACTGGCACATCAAGTCTTTCACATGTGTGCTGGCCCTCATCACTTTTGCTGAGCATCAACTTGCTCAATATGTTGAGGCGATGGATACCGCTGGCCTCATAAACAAAGAAAACCCACAACTATACCTCCTTATGCCCCATGTTGCTGATGCTCCCACCCTGATGCTTTCCACCATGGTCCGCCAGCTAAAGCAGGCGCTGGACAAAAGTTTCCCTAAAGCTTCATCGTCCTCTTATATGGTTTCCTAGTCTGTTAGCTGAGGTGCCATATTAGGAATTTTTATTTCTAATAATCCCTTTATTTGACCCATTTGCAAATAAAGATGCTTAGCGACTCCCCCCTTTTGGGTTAAACACTACTAATGCTAAAAAATAGAGTGTCACTTGAGAGGTGCATATAAGCATGGAGCTGCCATGAAAAGGGGGAAATTTTTCATTAGCTGGTGGTAAAGAATACCACAATAGGTAGATAAGATTGTCAATCAAAGCTCTGTAGACGATGTTTATACTTGATACTTTGGTGTGCTTCTTCTCTTAAGTTTAAGAAAGTATATTTACAATGTGTAAGGTTTTTTACTTTTTGTTCTTTCAAGCCACTGTCTTCATAAAGTGCCTTGTTTTAATGTTAGTAAGCTTGTGCTCTTGAGGAATGACGCCTCAGCGCTGATTTCATCATTTGATGTTCACTACAGGGGAAGCGCAATTGCTACCTGTATCAACACAGTTTTATAAGTACTAGTAAAAAGTGTTTCCTTGCTATCCCAGCATGACATATGGACTCTAATGCGGCAGCTCTAAAGGGTCATCATAAATTTTGGTCCACCTAATTTTTTCCATAGCAATGAATTGGTTAGGCTTCTTGGTCCAGGCTTGGACAATTTATTACCTCAGTATCCCTGAGTGTTTTCTTATAACTAGTTTTTAGGACCTCCAACTCTACTTTGACAACTTTGAGCAAGACTGATAACCCTTCTTGCTCCCTCACCAACACTAAATGGGAGATTAGCTCATTGCATATTTTAGTCCACTTTTAAGAACAAAATATCATGGAGTTAAAGACATACTTTAACGTTGTCAACCAAAAGCTAGGACTGGTTAAAGAAGTTTATGGAAGAATGCTGAACTTTTTCTTCGTTGATTAACCAACTCCATATCAAGTTACCACTTGCCGTGCTGAATTGTCAGGTCACTCAGTATTGTCAAATATTGTCGCAGGCTATGAGGCTTTGGCTGAGCCTTCTACCTTGCAGTGCTGGTAATTAAAAGTTCTTTTACTTTCCCTAAGTCATCTAGACCTGCAGTTCAATCAAAACAGTCACAGCCTCTGTGTCCTTGTTTAATAAGTATCAGGTTTCCATTTAAAAGAATTAATTTACTTAAATTTGATAAGAGCAGAAATGTACACAACTTTAATGCTATATTGAACTAAGTGTGTGTGGTGCCTCTGAGGCTAATAAGCTGGCTAAGTTTACGAGTTCCTTAGACTCTGTAAGTCAGAGTTTGATAATACCTAAATTACAAGACATTGGAATGACTTATTGCAATACTAAATAATTTTTAGTGAAGGAGTTTAGCAACGCAGAGTGTATTACAACAAGGAAGACTTTATTACTAAACTTTTTAATAAAAATAAGTCCATTACAGCTTTTGCTGAATGGTGTTATTATGAGGCTCAAGTGTTGTATGAAGCAAGGTGCTAAATAACATTGATGCTCAGTTTAAACTGCGTCACGCCTGCAATCCCTACAAATAAACTGTATCAGGTATAATTCCTGTGTTGAATGAGGAGAACAATATTACCCGCATGGTAAGTTATCTCCACCACTGATTGTTACTTTCAAGGCGCCTAACCCAAGTTGTTGAAGCTCTGCGACAATCCCTAATATAGTCACACCCAAAAGTTTGAATTAGCTTGGCTTATGGGCCTCATTCTCATAGTCCTGACCCTAATTAGGTTACCTGTTATCTTTGTAAAAGATTGTGGCATTAAGCCAATTGCTACTCTAATTTGAGTTTAAACCCAAGGTTTATTTGGTGAATGTTGGAAATAATACAGAGTTGGGAAAAGGGCAATAGAAGAAACTACAGGGATTTTCTACTTCTGCCCCTTTTAAAAAATCGCATGTAAAAACAAATCTTTGGAACCCCATTACATTAAGCCTACATCCAACGAAGACGCCCTGCCTTCAGCATTGCATCTAGTAATTGTGGATTATATGGTAGTGATTATTGCTTTCTCACCAATGGAATGCAATGCCAAGTTGGTTCAGAAGTAATATCAAAGTCTTAAATCATAGTTGGCTCAGCAAGAGCTGTTGGTATCCTCAGTTGATGTTCCTTAGTCTCATGTTATTCAGGAGGATATATTAATGGAAACTTTTAAAGAATTGAATTCACTTCTATTTGTCAACCTACAATAATATTTAGGGCAAGCAGTCGTTCTTGATGTTAACACAGTCAATTCGTGGATGCATACTCTAATGAATGCACATATATTGATATTACCATTATAAGCTCAAAGTAAAAGCTATCATGAACAGTGGGACACCAATAAATATTTGTCAATTAACTAGTAAAGAAACTTGTTCAGGCGCTGGATATTGACCATCACAAAGTTTACAGTACTGCAGGGCCTCAATTGATTTCTTTGTTGGGAGCTTATAGTGCACTGCCGTTCAAGTTTGGTTCATTGGTGATAGTAGCTCCAGCTATTGTGTTACCAAGTTAAGATTATGACTTTTTTGGGAATTCTTTTATGAGAACTCATGGGGTTAAGGCTTATTTTAAGGCAAACACTTTTGATATACTTGGCCAACACCTTTTGTTTTTTATAATAAAAAATGAGAGCTCTGAACCTCAAGAACAGGAAGTTGTTAACCTCATATATAAGGATGACATAGTGACCATGGGTTATTAACAAATTTGTAGCTGCACTCAGCAATTACCTACTCAAGTTATGGAATTTAAGGGCATTCCGATGAGGGCTTATTATAATCTAATTATTCTTCCAGATCACCAACAATTATGGGGACTAAAATTAACCTGAAAATTCCCTAGGGTTATATGGTATCAGAATTTTGGTTGATCACATTATCCCTTTCACTTACAGATTAAGTATCTCAAAGAATGTTAATCACAATCTAGTATTTGATGATGATTGCTGACTAAACTATTAGCTGTATATAATCTACGGATATGATTCAATGGTAGTTTTGATTAGTGTTTCATCAGGGATCATCCCTGACATTATTAAATGTGATTTGATGAGGAATTGATACTTGATAGTCAGAATACTATGATGAATCATTCCAAAAAAATTATTAAGGCGTTTATTGGAACTACCAAAGCATTTTTAATGCTTGTGTCAGTGGTAGTAGATTAATCAGGCAATATGGCCCCTATGGAATCAGTGTCTGGTACCTGACACTAATAAATCATTGTGAACTGTGAAGATTACCCTGCTGGAGATTGGCCAAGGCAAAGGAACCCGCCATTACTCAGAAGTTAATCTCAAGGGTCAAAACATGTGAATAAAAATTGATTATCTCCAGAGAGCAGCTGAAAAGCTGTGCCTATAGCCCTATAAACCCCCCCCAAAAAACTAATAATAGAGCAGATCTTAATTTGATAAAAACTTAAATTTTTATACATTAGTTGAATATTTTACTTTTGGGATAAGAGTGCAGGATTATACTATTGTTAGGTTGTTTTGTTTGTTATCAGATGAATTAGGCTCTGCGTGAAGAGAATAGGGAAGAGATCTACCAGTTTAAAGATATCTTTTTTTTAGTACTAGATGGTCCCAACCCAACAGTTTAAAGATATCTTCAACTGGAAGAAGCACCTCTTTAGCGTAAGATCTTATACTCAACGTGGTTTTAAGAGCACTAAACTTAAATAACAATCTTCATACTATTAATTTTTTTAATTTATCCAGCTCACTTAATCAACTCAATTTATCAAAAATCTGTGCAGTTAAGTAAGGGAGATAAAGTGAGCTTTAATCATTAAGAGTAAAGCTCCCATACTTTAACATATGGCAAAGTTTTTGCTATTTTGTCGCTCTATTATTGACCTATCAATGCACCTAAATCATTTTTCCTGACCATGGCAAGATTCAGGTATTACTAGCCAACCTATGTTCATACCCTATTAGTATAATAAAACACCAAATCGTTGCTTTTCTACATATTTTACCAAATGCTGAGGTAGATGATATTCATTGTTTTGGTACCTTTGAGGAACTGGGCCTGCCCAGTGACACCAATCAATATGTTTGCTCTTTGGTACCTCATAAAAGCCTATCTGGTTTAAAAGAGAAGGAAAAGTATTAAGATTTGGTCCCTTTCAACAAGTATAGTTTTATTTTAGCAAAAAATACTTTTGACTTGGGTTGTGAATGCGATGTGTTACACCAAACTAATAACAGAAAACATATGTCCATTTGCCTTTATCGTATTATGTGTTCAAAGGTGGCAGATGAATTTGTTAATGCTGGAATTAACCAGTCATTGCAACATAGATGGCTCTACCCCACTAAGTCCTTGGCTTACCCAGTATTGTTTAGAAAAAAAGATGGGTGATCTAGTTAGGGTAAGCTGGGACCTTTTCATGGCACAGCCAGGGAAAGCCCGTGGAAACACAGGTGAGTGTTTAACACCAGAACCTAGAGAGGTACGATGATCAGGTCCTATAGTGCCTGAAAGAGATGTGGGATGGTAGTGATGACTGTGCCAACCTGTTTTCGTGGGTGTCTACCACTCCCTGAGGGAAGAATACTGGCAAGAAGGGGGGTATGAGTCAGGCATGGTGCATGTCAAACAGCCCCCCTACAAGCTGAAGTTACATGGGTGTGGACCCCAGGACAAGGAAGGGCAATCCAATTTGCCTGCACTTCAGTGCACCTGCCTACAATATATTGTGGTTTGCTGAGTTGGTCTGAATCTCGGCTAGCTTCAGGTTTGGTCAGCATGAGCCATCTGGTGGCAAAATTGATCATGTAAGAAAGTGATAGCAGATCTGAAAGGACTCCAAAGCTTCTTGGACAAAAGGGGGCCGGAGAGCACAACTCCACTAAAAAAGCAGGTGACAAAAAGGAGGGATTCAACTTCTCCCTCAGGGGCCTTAAACCTGGGAGTCAACATGTCTTGTCCCCCACAAGGGGGATGAGAGGCATACTATCTTTCCTGGCTGGTGCAGATGAGCTGCCCAGTACTTAAACAGGTCGGGTATATGTTAGTTTAGGGGTAGTGTGAGCTACTCCCAATTGCGGTCAAACTCACAATTGGTGGTGCTTAGTTTGCGCAGCCCTAATGTGGTGAGGGCAGTACCCCAGGCCTTCATCCTGCAATAGTTGCTGCACTAGGAGCCCCTCAGGGCTTTTTAGAACATAAGAAAAATAAGGATGGTTCTAACTGCATGGTGTAAGTTTATCAAAAGCTTACTAATATTACAAAAAATATTATCCTTTAACAAAGATTGAAGACGTTCCAGGCTTGGGTTGGGACCATCTAGTACTAAAAAAGACGTTCCAGGCTTGGGGGGTGCTCAATATTTCTCTGCCATGGATTTCTATTTATGGTTATGGGCAGATCGAGTTGCATAACAAGGAGCAGGAGAAGTGAGTAATGATAGCCACCTAGAGGTCTATATCAACCCAATGAGTTGTCATAGGGGCTGTGAAATGCCCCTGCAACCTTCCAATGGGCTATATCAAAAATGTTGGGTGATCTAAAAATTTCTTATGTCCTAGTATATTATAGATGGTTAAACATTTTTTCTAAAACATTTAACAAACACATAAAGAACTTGAAAAATATTTATACCAGTCCACCATGGAGGATCCCAAAATCAAGCCATGTAAGTGTAAATTCTTTTGAGAGCAACTCGAATTTTTGAAGTTCAATATTTACAAACAAGGGCTGCAGCCTCAGGCGGCAAATATTGAAGCCATCAAATAGATGACATGGCCAAGCAATAAATTTAATGACCAAATGTTCCTTGGGATGGTTGATACCAATGCCAGATTGAGGAAAATTTTAATTTAGCTGAACCTCTTTACCTTATTAAGAATGGGATAGATTTGAGTTGATGGGGAACTGCCAGCTGGCCTTTGACAAGCTAAGGCTGTGCCTTGCCCAAGCGCCTATACTTATGTACCCCACCTTTGATAAGCTGTTCATCATTCAAACAGATTCATCCATCACCGCCATAGAGGCAGCGTTATCCCAGCTCAATTCTGAGGGGGTAGAGCACCATTTGACTATTGTAGCCAGACATTGAATATTCACAAACAGAATTATACCAATACTGAAAAAGAGTTTTAGCAATAATTTACAATTTGAAAAAATTGTGTTTACATTCACAGCGTACATTTTACTATGGTAAATAACCATGCCTCTCTGCACTGGCTACAAAATCTTAAGGAGCCCAAAGGGTAGCTGGCCTGCTATGTCTTAAAATTAAAAACTTACGACCTCAAAATTCAACACTGGCCTGGCATCAAGCATGAAATATATGACAGACTTTCTGGGTTACCTACTGTAGCTTTACTGGCTGATCCATTCAATGAATTGTTTGATAAAATGGTTACCAGAAAATATGATAATGAACCTGAAGAGTATCAACGCAGGTTGTAAACGCTGAGAAAAAATAATTTCTAAGGACTTGACCTTTTTTGTATTATCCAAAAACAATCTTTAGTGTTTCCCAGACCACTGAGTAGACTGGCTTAATTAATGCATCCCATAAGGTGATGGGGCATGGGGATTTAATAAAATGCTCAAACAGTTAAGAACAGTGTATCATTGGAATTCAATAGCTTTTGATACAAATGTAACTCTCAGATATTGCAAAGAATTTTGAGATGAAGCGCCTTACTGGAAGTTCACTTCCTATCAATTAGTTAAAACTAACTTTGCATGGCATACCATCTCTATTGACGTTGTGGGCACTTTGGCCGATACCAGCGGCCAATATGATTATATAATCATGGCCATTGACCATCTCACTAAATGGGTGGGGGCCAAAGCAGTTAAGGACCTGGGCGTGATGACCACCACTAAGTTTATTTTGGAAAACGTAATTTATTGTCAGATCTGCCCCCAATTTATTCTAATAGGTAATGAGACCAACTTTACATCCCAAATGATCACTAAACTTAGTTAATTGATGGTTATAAGAGGGGTATTGTCTATTCCTATCACCCAGAGACCAATGTCACAGTTGAAAGATTGAATGGTACTCTTGCGAGTTTTTTGTAAGTTGGTTACTGGAAAAGTGTCCAGCTGGAATTTATCATGCCTTCCACCATTTTTACCTATAACATCACTTATCACTTGGCTACAGGGCACTTGCCATATGAGTTATTATATGGGAAGCATCCCATGCTACCTCTGCTGTTATACCCATGTCTTAAAGAAAGCATGCAGTTCAAGGATTATCTAGATAAGCTCATGAAAAAGTTAATTCAGTTGTAAAGTTCTGCCTACTCAAATGCTCTTTCTTATAAAATTAGGGCTAGAGTGCAGGGTAACAAAGACCGCCAAACCTTAGCCACTTTTAGCATAGGGGAATTAGTCTCATATTATAGTAATCATGTCTTTGAGAGGACTAGAAAGTTAGAGCATATTTTGAAAGGTCCCTTCAAAATCATAGAGAAGACTTTTACTAATGCCTACACTCTCAGGGATCCCACTAAGGGCTACCTTATCAAGTGCATGTGAAGTTCCTTAAGAAGTACTATCAGCCCTCCAGCCTTACAGACACGGTTTATCAATAACTTATTGAGCCCCACTCATTTTTGTTCTCTGATGTTTGGTCAAGTGGGGGAAAATTTTTAATTGGGTGACCAACCGGCATCTATATTAATATCCAATGTTAAAACTTTTAATAAGATAAAAAGGGTTCAGTCAAATATAGTTGGCCCCACAGCCCAAAATTTCTTGCGGTTGCTGAGTTTGTATTGAATTACTGTCAGTGTCTTTAAACACATCCAGAAGATATTAACAAATATGGCAGATCAAAATCCTTACTCCTCACTGGTGCAACTTGACCCCTTATTATCTTGATTACTGTTGCTTGTGGGCCTGTTTTCCATATCACCATTATTATCCATTTACTATTTTACCCCATGCTAGTGTAAAGGTAGTTGTTCAATAGGTTTTTCATTATTCTCAGACTTTTCACTATAGTCTTACTTTAATAGACTTTATTATGGATATTATCCCAAAATTGCTGGCTTAGTGGCCATATATTTCCCTATTATGCTATTTCCTGAAATTCCTTAGTGCTTTTATGCTGTCAAATAATTGCACCAAAGAGAATGAGGTATGAGAGGAGCATCTAAGCAGGGAGCTGCCATGGGAAGGGGGATCTGTTTTTTTATTATTAGCTGGTGGTAAAGAATACCACAAGAAGTAAAGAAGATTAATAAGCAAAGCCATGAAGCTGCTGTCAATGCTCAATACTACGGTGTGCTTCTTCCCTAAAGTACAATAAAAGGCTATTTATGATAAGTAAGGACTTTTTTCCTTTTTGTTCTCCCAAGACACTGCCTTCATACAGCGCCTTGTTTTGTGTTAGTAAACCTGTGCTTTTGAGATATGATGCCTCTGCACTGATCTCAACAAACACTTTTACTTCCAAATTCTATAAATACTTTTTATGATTATATCAATAAAGTAACAACTCAGAATCTGCCATTACTATTGTCATTATTTGGTGCTAATAACACTAAATATATCTATTGTTTTAAGGTTTGGACTTAGTCTTCCTGTTGTCAGCAGAGGTTGAAAGAGTTCTAGTATGCTCAGAAGAAGCCCAGTTATGTT
The DNA here is from genome assembly GCA_022478985.1 of Massospora cicadina. NCBI lineage: Eukaryota > Fungi > Entomophthoromycota > Entomophthoromycetes > Entomophthorales > Entomophthoraceae > Massospora > Massospora cicadina. The sequence continues at coordinate 31,709 of JAKSZP010016406.1, read as the reverse complement.
TTCTAAGGCTACAACATGGTTGGACACGCTTGGAACTCTGAGAAAAAGTCCTATGTATGCAAGAAGTAGAACCTCTGATTCACCTGTTGGTGCACCCTGTGCACAAGCAAATTTATTGACTGTGGCTCAACCCCAAACATCAGCACCCTCTGAGCGAGTGGGCCACTTTGGCAATAGGTAGATAACTAGCTAAGCACCTTTTGCAAATTTATCATGTACTTATCTGATCAGAATTAGCCAATTTATCTATTAGATAGTAAGAATGATTGCTCCTTTGCTCCTTTACAATCATTTTGATTAGTCTATACCAACGCCTTCAGAAAGTGCTGTAATGAAAAGTAAACCTAAAAGTGTGCAGTAGATCAAGGTTATCTAAAAACATTCAGTTAGATCTAAAATCCACTGATAGATGGATAAAATAACTGGCCAGCTCTTACTAATTTTCAAACCTGATTGATAGCTCTACGCAGCTCAGCCGCTATCACCAATGTACATCGCATAAAAACATGTAAACTAGATGAAGATGATTATACAATCCATATACTTCTTCTTTAAGAGGTTTGTTACCTTCGTTTGCTTGCCATCAAGTTCATACTCTAAAAAGCCCTAAAGGTAGAGTTTGTGAAAAAGTCAATCTGGCAAAAAGCCATAATTTAGCTCAGTTTAAATATCGCACTCAAATCAGTGTGTTTATTATAAGTGAACGTACTCACCGTAGCAAAAAGCTAACCATCCAATTGGCAGGCTCCCCTGATTGCATAACTAGATATAGATGACAGGCCGTTTAAGATAGAAATTGAAAACAAATGATTATACTTGGTTGAAAAAGATGCGCATACAAAAAAGGCTGCTCTAGTCCAAGATCTCAAGCAGCAGAGCCTGAAAGGTGGAGATTAAAGTGGCCAAAGACTCCTCCCCACTCAGTTTAGGGAGGGACAGGGCCCGCCCAGTACGGACATGATTATCGAGGGTTAGCAGCTCGAACAACGTCACAAGCTCCTCGGTTGCCGCAGGAAGGTCAGCGGAGCCAACCGCCAGGGGTTTCAGATGGCGCAGGTAAACAGCCGATAAGGTGCGGAGCCCCTCCTTAAGAAGTTGGGGGTCGATCTCGATGACCATGAAGTTGTAGCGCACGGCGACCTGGAGAAGAAACCTCAGCACGGTCCGAAAGTCCTCCGAGCCCACCTCCGCGGATGGATCCAAGAGCGGCTCCAGCTTGGCCTTTAATTTTGGGGCCGCAACCGTGGTGGCGAGATGGGATAGAAGGTGAGAGAACTCGCCACCCTGGAAAGCGCGATCCAAAGCCGTCGCATGCAGAAGGAAGGCCTCGTAGCGCTTGAGCTGCAACATGGCGTTGAGGAAAAGCTTAAGGGCCCCCGAGGAGATGGTGAAGTGCTGAGCCTGAGCGTCGTCAAGGCCAACTAGGCCGAATTGCTGAGTGACGGTGTGTACGATGGCGGCCCCAGCCTTGTCGCCGTCGCAGCGGAGGGCAATGGCTTGGATGTCAATCTCAAGCTGAATCATGCCAACTATCGATTGGGGGTGCGCCTCTAGAAGCTTAACGATGGCCCCCTGAGCCAGGGCTGGGGACCCACTCTTGACCCTCGGCAACGTTGGCCTTTGCGCTGGTGAGGTTTGTTTAGCGCGGCGTGAGGCGGAGCGCTTAGGCCTAGCAGGTGGCACTTGCGATGCCACAGCGGGGTAGCCCGCATTGTGCTTTTGCTTGGCATACGGGTCGGCATCGTAGACAGTTGGATAGAGGATGAGATAAACCAGCGGTGCGAGGCCAGTCACATCCGCCGACTGCAACATCGCCACCTCCATCACGCGGATGGCCATCCTTAGAGCGGCGGAGCAGTGTTTGGGCAGCAGTTGCCGCGCCATATCCGTCACTAGGTCGATGCTCATGGGGCTGTAGCTGCTCCTCAAAAACTCCACCGCCGAATCCTCTAGCTGCAACAGCCCTTCGACATCCTGAGCCGCCAGCAGAGCGCGTAGCCGTCGCGGGAAGGTGGTCGAGGCCGCCTTCGCGAAGGCCGCATCTAGATCGCTGAGACACACCGGCCTTTGGCAAGAGAATCCAAACGGGACGCCATAGCTGAACTTGGTTACCTCCGCAGCAAAGCGTGGCTCTAATGCTGAGCTCTCAAAGTCATCTCCAAGCCGCCACTCCGCCAACGCCCTACAGGCCGCATCGCTGGGGTATCCCTGCGCCGCCTCACAAAGCATATCCAACTCCCCTTGGTTGACGTCCCCGGAGTTGTGCTTCATGACCATCATCAGCTTGGTGCTCGCTACTCCCAGAGAGCGCTGGTAAACCAGACTTTCACATTCTTGGAGCATCGGATGGGCGGCGCGGTGGGGAGCAACGGCTTCGTTGAAGGCATCCGAGGCTTCGAGCCACGCAAGCTCGCCCACGTCGCTAACAGCGTAGAAGCGCCCAGGTCGACTCCAAGAGGCTATCACGCGCACCACCGGGCTAGAAAAGGCGCGAGCATCCTTCGCGATGAGCCCTTGCCCTCCAAACTGGAGGGGTGGCGGAGCAAGGCTCTGAGCCAAGCTCCAGGCGTAGCAACGGTGATCGCTCGAACCGCCCAGAAGGACATCAGCGTGGGTGTTGGACCAGTCAAGCTTAAACATTAGCGCTAAGCGTACGAAAATACCGTCAGCCCCGAGCCCACCGCCCCCGTCAACTCCACCATGGGCGCTTTGTCGTGGCGCAAATCCCATACAAACGCCGTTCCCGAAGCGCCCGCCGTCGCCAGCCAGTAGGGTACAAATGGCGACCACCGCACCGCCCCAATTGCACCCTTTTGCTCAGCTGACCATACGACTAGTTTGTTAGCCCGGAAATCCAGTATCCGTAGTGAGCCTTGCAGGTCACCTGAAGCCATGACTTGGGGGTTGCTGGCATGGTGTGGCGACCAAGCTCCACAGGCCGCCAAGTCATCGCCGAGCTCTTCAACCCGAACCGCCGCTTTCGAGTTCATCACGTCCCACAGATAGACGCCCTTCCCGCAAAGGGAATAGAATTGGGGGGCCGTCGGAGACTTCGGGTAGCCGTAGGGCCCTGGAGTAAACTCGACCCCGTGCACGCGGCTGGAAAACACGTGGGTCCCGGCTTTCGCTACGAACTTCGCTTCTCGCTGACCGTGTTGGTGTTTGTACTGGGTTTTTATCAGCAGCCGCGTCTCTTTACCCTCAGGGCGTTCGGGGTCGGCAAGGAACTCTACCGGGGGCTTCAAAAGACTGAGAACGCCATTCCAGTGCCCCGCCAGAATATAAGACCCGGACCAAGCGATGGAGTAGATGGGGGAAGGCGTCGTAAACGTCGATTTCCACTATCAAAGCTAGATTTGAACCCACAACCTTATATCCCCCACCAACCGTCGGTAAAAAAAACAAGCTACACCAGAAGCATTCCCAAACTAACTGTCGATAAAAAGCTAACCGAAATAAACTCGCCAAAAGGACAAAAAGATTACTGCCAATTCGGATCCGTCGTCGGAGGCCAAGAATAGGTTGTTACGCTTTGACCCCGCGCTAACCGCTAGCATGGCGTTCACCTTACACAAAGTTTAGTTAGAAGCAGCCTACCCCCGCCGTAAAAGGAAGCTACGAGCTTCACTTGAGACATAAAAGAAGGACTCCAACGAAGAGGATAAAGTGAAAACTTACGTCTGAGCGGCATAACCCGGTGATGTACTTGTCCTTGTCAGGGGATAAGGCTAGTACGTTGGAGCTGATCTGGCTAGCGGTTGAAGCACATTAAAAGGTAAATTATCAAACTTCGGTAAATTAAAAGCATTGGTGGTGCACTATCTCTAATCCAGCGCACCAACAAAGCTTACTCGCTAAAAAAAACTTTATACAGAGAACAAAAAATGGCCAATAATAGCAACGCACTTAAAGATGGGGTAATAAAAATTCCAAACCAACCATCCATAAATTTCTGCTATAAAAGGAAAACTCGTAAGGGCTAGTTTACAAAGGATCCTACTCTAAAGCTTTCCATGTAGTTGAAATATAAACTTTCGCTAAGTTAACAGTTCATCGCTAAAACGGTGGTTGCTTGACCTTGCCCCCAAAATAAGTACAATGACCTCGAACGCCGTAAACCTTTTTATTTGGTGCCAAAACCTAACTTTGAAGGGATAAAGACCTGGCTTTAAAAGGGCCAATCCACCTACTTGTAATTCTTAAACAGCGGACTCGACCTCCACCCCGACAACGTCGTATCTAAAGAGATGGGCGGATTGTATCCAGTATAGGCAGTGGCTTCGTTCGTAAGCTGCAATCCCATACTATCTTAAGCCAGCATAAAGCATGAGCTACCCTACCCTTCATACACGAAAGCTAATCAGATGCTAGTCAAACTAGCCAACCAATTACATCGTCACGCTATTGTAAGGGCGGCAAATTTTCAATATTGAATGGCACCTGCTATAAACTCAAGGCGACGACTTCATGATAAATTTAAGCTTTTATATCCCAACTTTTCCAAGGCCTTAAACTAATCAAAATTTAATATGGTTGGCTTAGTTATAACTAATCAACCTCTCTATTTAAAACTATCAATAAGTTTAATCAGTCTACCTTTATATTTGAATAGAGCCATGTTCAAATTTGGGTTTTAGATAGTATTCAAGCAAAGGCTACATCATGGCTCATTAATACCCAAACCCATCTTTAAAGTTATATTTTAAAACTATTTTCACCAGTGTCAGACAGTTTATAGCCCATTGCAATTGTCAGTTCTACTTACCTAATGGAGACCTTAGCAAATCCAATTACCCCAGGATAGATGAGGTAAGCTATAATTTGGAACTATATTGGATGGCATTAACAAGCTTATAGGCATGTATACAGTTGAGAGGTTTTATATAAGGTAATCAACCCAAAGAAACAATCTTATGGGTGCTGTCAGAAGTACAGCTGCTTGAGATCATCTGGCCTGCCCGCTTGGGCTCCTGATGAGCATTGTAGCAGGCCAGAGGGTGTGGGGCAGAGCTTCCCTATGTTGATGGGTAGGCAAGTTGGTTAGTGCATTTTTACAAGGAAGGGCACATAAGAAGGACAAAAGAAGCAACAAGAGGGTTGACAATAAGATTTTATTAAGAAATAAGTTAATTTAAAAAGATAGGGCAGCACCCCCTGGAGAGAGTAACTGGCCTTAATTTTAGTAATAATTTGTCACAGTTTAGCAGTTGGGCAAATACAATTTAATTATCAGCTTTAAGGTTAAAAATTAAACTCCCAAAATACCTGATAACTAATAAACACTGGCATGTTCACATGACTTTATTAAAGGGATCAATGGCCAAGACAAGGCTGGGCACCAAGTGTCAAAAAAGGTCAAGCTACAGGACCTTCCTGACTTAAGATACACCTTGGACTAACGCTGGGTGCAGGCCAGATATGCCCAGGTTGTTTCAGGGGAAGTGTTAATTGTCCAGCCATGTGTAATGGCAATAGCATTAAAATAGATATGCTACCACTTAAATAATGACAGGTTTGATTTGTTTACTTGGTGAACTGGGGTTTGAAACATATTCAATTTATAAAATTTCTAACTTAGGTCAGCCTCAACTTCAATCAAGCACTCATATTCAGTCAATATCAAAATAAATTACCCTGTCAGATGGAAGCATGCACTTATTGTTGCACCAGGGCTTAGTACCACTTTCACCAATAAATGATTCCCTAAACTAGCCTAAATATGTTTGCTCAAGACCAACCTTTCTTATTGGTTATCTTCCTCATTAATAAAAAACCCTTGTTAGTTTACGCTTTATTTTATGTTAGCTTGGGTGAACCTGCGTGTGGACCACTTTAGGGAGGTCTCATGCAATGTTAGCTGATTTATTTGCACTAAAATTACAACTGCATCAGGGGCACTACTGGGCTGCCCTGGTTTCCTCCAGACTGAGGCACCCAAGCACTCTAGCCCTGATCAAAGCTTAGATATGGACACCCCTTTGGGTCCCACCCAAGTCTTGTTGTTTTTTTTATCTATTAATCTTTACCATGTTAACCACCCTCACCCTATGTTACTTTAGCTCAAGCATCCTCTGCAGGGCTATCATTCTCTTAATACTGATGACTAGTTCAATTGCATTGGGCCTGTGCACTGTGCACCACCTCACAGGGAACTGGAGAGTTATAGGCACTCTCTGTAATGGACAGGTTCACACCAATATGCAACAAACAAATTGGGCAGTAAGAGCCAAGTTACTGACCATACTAGGTACAGGCCCACAGAGGCCCATCCCCAAACTTGACCACCATGGCTCGTTGTTGCCACATATTCTCAGACCACTGTTCCCATTATACTGCACATTAGCAGCAGGGTCTGGGGCCAGGATAGGGCCAAGAACGATGCCAATGCCACATCAAGCTCACTGGCAGAGCTCATGACCTGGATCCAATCTGACTTCTTCTTCTTTCTTACTAAAATAAATTTAATAAAATTCTGAGCTTAGCAAAGTCCTTTATTTTTAATTTTCTCATAGAAGACACAACTGTCCTTCAGGGCTGCCGCGGCTTCCCTTATATAATATGTTGCAACTATCGGCAGGCTCTTCATTTCATTAAGCTCCTCTGAACCCTGACCACCACATTGTTAGCAAAGAATCACTATCCCACTGGATCACCATCCACGCCCCATGTAAGCCTGTCATCATTTTGCGGAGGTGATTCAGATTTGGGATGGCAATTTTGCCCAGCTCTGAACCTACCAAATTTGGTGCCTGTTGAACCAGGGCCACATTCAGATTGACTTCCACCTGATTTGAACCAATGAATGGATCAGGTGCCCCCCAATCCGTTACATTACCCCCCTGTAAGACCAGAACTCCTGGACCTTCTCTGGGCACCGCGCACAGTCCTCCATTGTCTGCCATGTTGACTCCTCCACTGGATAGCCCTTCCACTTCACCAACAACTGCTGTCAGCCTCTCACCCACTTGGCATCCAGTATCCGTTCTACCTCATATTCTGGGATCTCCCCTTCTTTAGGATTCAGCGGACAGGATGCTTGGGCCCCTCACCCCAAAAGCCTGCAGCTGGGAGGCATGAATTTCTGGGTGGGCTCCAGAACCTGCCAGCAAACTCAACTCAGATGCAACCTGATTAATCGCTCTGACAATCTGGTATGGGCCCAGAAACTTTGGACCCAGCTTACGACTCTTTATAGGGAAAGCATAGTTCTTGACTGATACCAAAACCCAGTCCCCAGGTTTAAACGACAGATCTGGCACCCTTTGCCAATTGGGCTGCCATTTCTGCTGAGCTACTGCCTGCTCTAAGTTCCCCCATAGCATCTTCCTAATTTCCAACATGGTACAAATCATTTCATCTGCCCCCTGACATATGCCCTTTGTAGATCCCCCATTTGACTTTGGGTTGAGTCCATGGTTTGCAAAAAATGGCAACATTCCCAACGAGGATTGTGAATTGTTATTGTGCACAAACTGAGTCATCCTGACCCATGATACCCAGTCATTCTGACAATTGGACATATAACACCGCAGATACTGCTCAAGTATCTGGTTCACCCTCTCCATTTGACCATCTGATTGCGGATGGTATGCTGAGGACTGACCTGGTCTGATATCCAAACTTCCCAATAGACTCAACCAGAATTTTGAAATAAATTGTGGGCTGCAATCCAACTTAATTTCCTCAGGTAGGTCATGTTGAGAAAACACCTCATCAATGAAAACTTTTGCCGCATCTTTTGCCAAAAAACTCCCAGTGCATGGGAAGAATTCAGCATATTTGGTAAGTCTGTCTACGACCACTATAATCATGTCCTTCCTCTGCACCTTTGGAAGTCCTACTATAAAATCAATGCTGATCGAACTCCAAGGGGTCTGCAGTATTGGCAACAGATTCAACTTTCTTAAGGGTGGTTTCCTTGATGGCTTTGACTTTGCACATACCAGAAACTCTCACACGTACTTATGGACATCCTTACAAAGGCCTGGCCATGAATACTCCCGCTGCACCAACTCCAATGTCTTCCCCACCCCTGGATGACCTGCCAATGGATGGTCATGGAAAGCCCAGATTACCTTCCACCATAATGATGGGTTGGGCACCCATACCCTCAACTTGTGGTAAAGCACCCCAACCTTCTTCATAAAATCCGCGTGGTATCAGTGCAGCTGACCTTCTGTCATTTCAGCCTTCAACCTTTGTGCAAACTCCGTGCTCCTCTGCTTCTGGCAAACTTCCTCCTCCAACTCACACCCTCCATCTTCAACCATCGTGAACTGATCCAGATGGAGCATCGTTGCAGTGTTGAACTCCTCCAATTCCCCCTTCTCATACACTAAAGCTCCATCTAGGCTTATTTAATCTGCCAGGACATTTGAAGTGCCAGGCTGGTACTCCACCCGGAAGTCATAGTGGACCAGCTCCACATGCCACCTGGCTTGTCGCTGGTTCATCTTCCTGGGTTGGCAATAGTACTCTAAGGCCTTGTAGTCCGTTTGGATAACAAAAGGGTGTTGGGCATAGAGGAGGTGATGTTGCCATTCACGCAAGGCTGCCATCACCGCCAACAGTTCTTTATCATATATCAGGTAGTTCATTTCTGTGAGAAGCAGCTTACAGCTGTAGTAGCACACGGGATGCTCCAACCCATCCTCCCCCTCCTGAAGCAATACCACCCCCACAGCATAATTTGAGGCATCAGTCTCAACCATGAAAGGTTTCCTCAGATCTGGATGGGCCAGCACTGGCGCGGTAAGTAACTTACCCTTTAATAATTCAAATGCCCGCTCTTCCTCCTTTCCCCATATGAATGGAACATCCTGAGCCAACCGTATAAGTGGTAAGGCTGTTTGGGAGAGATTCTCCACAAACCAACAAAGGAAGTTCAAGGTACTCAAGAAACTTCGCACCCCCATCTGATCCATGGGAGCCTTCCAGGCCCAAACTGCTCAGAGCTTATCCGGACACACCCCTAATCCATTCCAGAATACCATGTTGCTGAGAAACATTACTAAACTCTGGGCGAACTCGCACTTTGAAGGCTTCAACTTCAAACTCATTTGGTCTATCACCCCCAAATCTTCCCGAACGTTGCAAATGTGTTCCTCCTGGGACCGCGAGAACAATAGGATGTCATCCATATAGGCGGCACAGCAACATCCGATCATCCCCCCAAGGACATGATCTATCATCCGTTGGAACACTGCTGGAGCGTTCTTCAGCCCAAATGGCATTACATGATATTGGTACACCCCTAGGTGGCACTTGAATGCCATGTATTGCTGATGCTCTGGCCTCATTGGAATTTGATTAAACGCATCTGCCAGGTTGAGCTTTGTAAACACTGTGCATCCATTAACCATTGAAAGAATATCCTCCAAAAGTGGCATTGGATACGGATCTGGCTCTGTGACCGCGTTTAGATGACAAAAATCCAAACATGGGCATAAGTCACCACTCGCCTTTGGTACTAACAACACAGAAGATACCACCAGAGACCTGGAGGGCTCAATTAAATCCTTGTCTAGCATGGACTCCACATGGCTCTCCAGAGCTTCCCTGGCCTGTTCATTTAAAGGGTAGACTGGACATCCCCTGGGGAGGTCTGAACCCTCCTTGAACTGAAACGAAAATGCAATTGAACCCATAGGGGAGAAAGGTGAACTTCCAATGGGCCCAAACACATCCATGAAGTCACTGTATTTGGGTGGAAGCTCTACCTCCTGCATTCCCCCTAAGCTCCTGCATCCACTTGGGACGTCGCCCCCAACCTCCATCTTCCACATCATGCGAAGCCCAATCTGGGGTGATAAGGTAATTGTTTTCCACAACACATTGACTTGTGGCTGGAAATGATGCCACCATTGCATCCCCAGCACTATGGGGTGGGCCAGATTCCAAATCGCACAGAAACCCTCTTTCAACCAAAAAGGATTCTGCTGAATGACAATTAGGGGCTCCAGAACCCACGAGGGGGCTCTTCTTGATATATTGGCAAACACCACCTCCGGACCCCTTCTCATTTCTAACTGCAAACGTTCTGCTAAGGCAAACTCTATATAATTCTCCTCAGTCCCTGTATCCACCAGGGCCAGCACCTTCTCGGTCTGGCCATGCAAGTATAGCTTGACCAGAATAAGTAACCTGGGATAAAGTTAAGAAGAAGGTTTAATGTTAGAAGCATTTTCAGATTGAGAGTTTGTGGGTAAAGTAGGCTGGGAGCTATAGCGCTGTCCGGGTCCTGGACCTGCTCTTCCCAACTCTTCTACTGCCACCCTGATGGGGGCCCCCATGGATATTTCCAAAATTCCGTGGAGAACCCTGCCAGCCTCCTCGTCCTCTATTAGCAATGATGGGTGACTGGACTCTTCCTAGGGATGACAAATCCTCTCTCCAGTTTTGGGCCAACGCCAACTGTCATGGAAACAGCTGATAAGAATTAGACTGGGCTCCCAGTCAGGGTGTGTGAGCACCCAGTGGAGAGCCCAGAATGCCAAGGGCACAGCGGTCCATGCGACTAGAAGAAGGGGGATCTAGTAGGGACGTGAGGAAAGTAAAAGTTTATAAATGTACTGAAGGCCCCCAAGGCAAACCAGATGGTTGCAATGGGGGCAACCGCAAGTATTGCGGGGGCAACTCCCAAGGGCGGGAGAGGTGGGGAGGATGACAACTCCTCCAGGGTGCGCGGTTGCTGGTCTTCAGTTATGGGTAGGTGGGTCTGTGCGCCAGAGAGGGGCAGCACAAGACCCACCGCATGGACAGGGGTGCTATCGGAGGGGAAAATGGGCCTAAGATGAGCGTTAGGGTCAAGTCCCCCTTGGTCAGGGTACTCTGGGGCCCTTAGGTGGGTGGGATCAATGGCGGACAAGCCAGGTGTGGGGGCCGAGCTCATGGGCATCAGGGCGGGGGTGCCCTGAGGCTGCTCCAATAGGGGAGCGTTTCAGAAAACCTGACAGCGAAGTGAACATATGGGTTCACATTTAATGGATATGCAAAAGTGGATGGAGAGTCAACTCCATCATCAAGAGCAAGGCAGCTCACCATGGATATGATCCACCAACGCATGGCGGGGTTGAATGATTGGATAACCCATTTGTCAATCATCGGGATAATTATTTGGGTGGTGGCACACTTTGCTAGATCGATTGGTGAATCTTGAATAGGAAAAACAAACAGGCGGAGTCTGCAACAAGGCGTTCAGGGTAATCAGCTCTATTTTGGTGCAAGCGCAAGGAGAATAGAGAATGAACCAACAACTGCCCATTGAAAAAGCAGTTGTCTTAAGTATTAGGTGGTGGGGATTGGCGATGGGGTTTGGTTGGCTGGCGGGTGGGGGAGTGGATGGATGGTTTTCAAAATCTTGGCAAAAATCAAAAAACTTTTGCTGATTTTCCCAAATTTTTGGGGCCAGACCAGGTCAATGGTACCAATCCAGGCCTTGACTATTCAAGTTGGGAAGCTAAAGTAGTTTGGATTTCCCAGATTCATCCCTGGGGGGCTGTGGCCTTGGTGCTTGGTTGTCCACAACCCAGTCCAAACTCTCAATTTGATTGTCTTAGCGATCTGAACTTCTCAGATCCATTATGAGGGGTGGGGCAACTGGTCCAAGTCACTGGTGGCCTGGTTCAAAACCCAAATGGAGTTCTGATCTGATTCTTGGACCCAACCAGTCTGTACCAGCTCCATTAGCCTGGAATCTGCAGGCTGGGCTCCGATACTTGTGCTGGCAGTTTCTTCAAAATTTTGGTAATTTTTCCCTGGTAAGTGGGGGGTCCCAGGAGCCCGCCCAAGGCCCCTGGCCTGCATGATCTCCTGGCAGGTCCCCTCTATTAATTTTATCAGGGTTGAGGAGGGGGGAGAGAAGAGATTTGGATATCTCTAGGTGGAAGGGCAGTTACCCAGTGCCCATCAACCACATGTGCCAGGTCGCTCAACTGCAACAGGGGGTCCACTTGGGCCTTTGTCCCCCTTTTGATCTGAAAGGGATGCTGCTCCCTATCCATTTGTAGGGGCTGGTCCCCAAGACTTACACCAACTGCTTTTCCACCTGTATCGCCAAGGCAATCTCCTCTGCCAATGAACCCTGAACTTTAGCAGCTGCCATGGCAGCCAACATGTCCACCTGCAGCCCCTGTCTGAACATTTGCGATGACTGCGAGTCTGAAACCCTTGCTGCTTTCACCAATGGCCAGCAAATCCGCCCATATTCCTCCACTGAACCTTGACCCTGCTCCACGGTTAACAAGGCTGACCACGCCTCATCTTGCACCTCATCCGGACAAGCTTCTCAGTCAATCCAGTCTACACACTTATCCATGGATCCTGGCAGGCGTCCTTGCTCCTCAACCAACCCTTGCACCCACCCAGAAAGTTCTGGAGGTAGTGCATCCATGATTTTTGCGATCTGCAATGAGAGAGGGGTCTCCCCACCTGTTGCCTGAGCCAACCGCGCTTGAAAACGAATCCATGACACCACTTGGTGAATTTTTTCCAAGGCCTCCATCGGAAAAGCTGCTCAACCTTTTGGGTCACAGGACCCCTGGGGCATTCCTCCCTTCTTGTGGGCCTTGAGCCACACACTTGGATCACTTTTCTTATTACAAACATAAGCGAGAAGCTCACCATCGCCACTGTTAACACATGGCAGTACCATTTCTCCCTGCCTGGGACCTCCTCCTCCTGGGGGCCCCACAAAACTGACAAGAAAGTATTAGAGTTGTGTCTAATGTAATGTATGGGTTCGCGCCAATACGCAATGAACGAATTGGTCAGTAAGAGCCAAGTTACTGACCATACTAGGTACAGGCCTGCAGAGGCCATCCCCAAACCTGACCGCCATGACTTGTTGTTGCCACATATTCTTGGACCACTGTTCCCATTATACTGCACATTAGTAGCAGGGTCTGGGACCAGGATAGGGCTGAGAACGATGCCAACGCCACACTGAGCTCACTGGCGGAGCTCATGACCTGGATTCAATCTGACTTCTTTTTCTTTCTTACTAAGATAAATTTAATAAAATTCTGAGCTTAGCAAAGTCCTTTATTTTTAATTTCCTTATAGAAGACACAACTGCCCTTCAGGGCTGCCGCGGCTTCACTTAAATAATATGTTGCAACTATCAAACAGGCTCTTCATTTTGTTAAGCTCCTCTGAACCCTGACCACCACATTGTTAGCAAAGAATTGCTATCCCACTGGATCACCATCCACGCCCCATGTAAGCCCATCGTCATTTTGTGGAGGTGATTCAGATTTGGGATGGCGATTTTGCCCAGCTCTGAACCTACCAAATTTGGTGCCCGTTGAACCAGGGCCACATTTGGATCAACTTCCACCCAATCTGAACCAATAAACAGATCAGGTTCCCCCTGATCCGTTACACTCTCCTGACATCATATGACCAACCGCTTTATTTTATGTGCACAAACATTATCTGTGTATCATATTCACATGACCTTGTTGAGAGCACCAACAGCAAGGATAAGGCTGGGAGGCAGGAGGTCCAAAGGGTCAAACTACATGACCTTCCTGACCTTAGGAACACCTTAGATCAACGCTGGGTACAGGATTAGTATTCCCAGGTTGGTACAAGTGAGGTGTTTAACGCCCAGCCCCTTGTTTCAGCTCTCATGCTAAAACAAATGAGTTATTTATTAAATGATGATGGCTTAATCCAGTTAATTGGTAAACAGAGTTTTGAAATCCGTTCTATTTATGAAATTGTGAGCTTGGGTCAGGTTCAACATCAATTGATAACTTGGGTAAAGTCAGTTTTAAAGTATGCTACCATGTCAGATGGAAGCATGTTGTCATGGATGAAGCTGATAAAAATTAGACTGGGCTCCCAGTCTGGGTGTGTGAGCACACAGTGGAGAGCCCAGAATGCCAAAGGCACAGCTGTCCAAGAGACTTGAAGTAGGGGAGATCTATTGGGGACGTGAGGAAAGTAAAGGTTCATTAACATACCAAAGGCCCCAAGGCAAACCAGATGGTTGCAATGGGGGCAACCGCAAGTCTTGCGGGGGCAACTCCCAAGGGCGGGAGAGGTGGGGAGGATGACAACTCCTCCAGGGTTTGCAGTTGCTGGCCTTCAGTTTGAACAGGTGAGCCTGCATGCCAGCAAGGAGCGGCACAGGGGTCAGCATGTGAAGAGGGGTGCGGGTGGAGAGGGAAGCAGACCCACGGTGAGTGTCAAGGCCGAGCTCCCCTTGGGTGGGGTGCTCCAGGGTCCTCAGGTGGGTGGGGCCAGTGGCGGATGAGCCATGTATGGGGGCCAAGTTTGCAAGCACTGGGGCAGGGATGCCCTGGCGTTTCTCCAACAGGGGAGCATTTTTGGGGATCCCAGTGACAGAGTTAATGGATGGATTAATGTTAGACAGATGCATGAAAGTGGATGGATTTTCATTAGACAGATATGCAAAAGTGGATGGAGAAGCAACTTTGTTGTTGGGGGCGAGACAGTCCATGGTGGATACAATCTGCCACTGTGTGGCAGGGTTGAGTGATCGTATGACCCAGTTAGTGAATATTGGGATGAGTATCTGGATGACAGCGCGCTTCACCAGATTGATCAGCAGAATTTTAGAAAAAAGGTAAGCAGACAGAGTTCGCGGCAAGGTGTTCAGGGTATTCAAGTTTTATTTGGCGCAAAGCGTGGGAAGATTAGAGAATGAACTGACAACTGCCCCTCAACAGGGAAGTTGCCTTAAATATGGGTAGAATTGCATAGTGGGGATGCCAAGGGATTGGGTGATTGGGGATCAGCGATGGGATTTGATTAGCTGGTGGGGAGGAGGGGAGGATGTCCAAAATCTTGGCAAAAATTAAAAAAAAAACTTTTGCAGATTTTTCTGAATTTTGGGGCCAAATCAGGTTGATGGTACTGATCCAGGCCCTGACCATTTGAGTCAGTCTGTTTGCACAGTCAGATTCCCCAGATTTGTCCTGGGGGGCTGTGGCCTTGGTGCTGGGTCATTTGCAACCTGGTCCAAGCTCTCAATCTGACTATTTTCATGATCCAAACTTACAAGATCCGTCCCAGGGAGTAGGGGCAACTGGTCTGAGTCGCTTGCAACCTGGTTTAAAACCTGAATCATGTGCTAATCTTATTTTTGGCCCCAGCCAATCTGGACCATCTCCTCCAGACCAAATTTGCAGACTGGGCTCAGACACCAGTACTGGCTATTTCCCTAAAATTTTGGCATGTTTTCCCTGGTAAGTGGGGGTCCCAGGGGCCTGCCCATGGCCCCTGGCTTGCATAATCTCCTGGCAGGCCCCTTCTAATAGTCTTACCAGGGTTGAGGCGGGGGAGGGGAGAAACCTGGTTGTCTTTAGGGGGAAGGGCAGTCACCCAGCGCTTATCTACCACATGCGCTAAGTCGCTCAACTGTGACAGGGGGTCCACTTGGGCCTTTGGGCCCCTTTTTGTCTGAAAGGAGTTTTGCTCCCTATCCAGTTGCAGGGGCTGGTCCTCAGGACTTACACATGCGCCTATTGGTGCACCAAGTCTTAGTACTACTTTCTCCAATCTATGATTTTTCTGAGTTGGCTTAATTATGTTTGCTCAAGACCAACGTTTCTTATTGGTCATCTTCTCTAATAAAACCCATAGTCTCTCTACATTTTTCCTATGTTGACTTGGGTGAACCTGTGCGCAGACCTCTTTGAGGAGGTCTCATGACATGTTAGCCATTTTATTTTCTTTTAAAAAAATATTATAGCCTCAGGTACGCCGCTGGGCCTACCAGGTTCCCTCCAAACCAGGTCACCCATGCACTCTACCCCTGTAACAACTTAGTTATGAACTTCCCTCTGGGGCACAGCCAAGTTTTGAGGATTGATCAATCAATAATTATTTTTATTGTGCTAAACACCCTCACATTATATCACTTCAGCTCAAGCACCCTCTGCTGGGCTACCTTTATTATAACGTTGACTACTAGTTCCCTTGCATTGGTCCTGTGCACCAAGCACTACCATGCTGGGATTTGGAAAGTTATAGATACTCTCCTGACATTAGATGACTAACCACTTATCTTTACATGCACAAACTTTTTCTTTGTGGGAATTTCATGAAGTTTAAATGGTGTGCATCAGCTGATGGCCACAGTTGCAGTGGGGCTCACCACTGTTTTTGTATTTTGATGAGGGTTGAAGAATTCTGGCATTATTCTCGCCACCTCCAACTGGAAAGTGCTCACCCTTCTTGCCCGTATCTGGTGGATACAGATGCTTTGCAATATGAGAGTTGTGATTCCCTGACTTTCCACCAATTTTTTAAATTTGACACACCTACAAATCATTTTTTTCTGTCACCGCGTTTGTATGGTTCAAGCAGGATCATCAACGAAGGTTCTAATGGTGTTGGCCTTGGATAATGTCACACAACCTGTCATGGAAAGGGTTATAGGGTCATTTGCAGCCCAAAAAGCATTTTATATTGACGTTTCCATATATACTACCAAGCCATACATCTTTCCCTATGACTCAGATATGGGCCCCATTTCAGTGTATCAAATCACCCTATAAAACCTATGCTTAGCCACAACTTTGATCCGCTAAACGCGGGAGGTGGAGAAGATGTTACAATTACAATATAAAAACGTTTATGCAGTTGCTGAAGATATGGTGGGATATGTGGCCTCAATAGTAAGAGTGACCAACTATCCTTCTCCATTTCATGATGCAGAAATGTACCCCGGGGTATGCCATACCCTGAAGAAGAGTTTGATAGTGAAGTATTGGCGTTTTCTGCTATGAATAAAGACCATTCAGAATATTTTTTGTTAACTGCTACCCTTTTATCCCATTTAAAAATCAGCACTACTATTTTGGTGGATACTGGAGCCTCTGAGAATTTTATGGGCCAAGACCTAGCCAACTACCTTGAGCTGAGTTACTTGCCAGGTGGTATGGTTAGAAAGAGGGGTTTCTCAAGGTATTCTTACGCTGAAAGTACTGGAGTTAGTAGATTTTCAAGTTGGCCAATATCATTTGTCTGACCATTTCCAAGCAATAAAAAATCTTTTGTACCCCATTATTTTGGGAGTATAGTGGTGGCAAAAGTTTAGACGTCAGGATCAACTCGAAAAACAATACCTTGTCCTTACATTAAAGAATGGTCATATATTAGTTGTCCCTTTTTCTGAAGCAAACTCTTGGCGATCTTCCCCATTGGCCCAATATACACACTCTCAGTCTTGATCCATTGTTGAAGCCCTCACTAGAGGTTCCTACCTTCCTGTATAAATGCGTTGGAATCTATGTTTGCGGCTTCAGCCAATGCACTACCAGATCATTCACAGTTTGATTGCAAGTTCAAGCTCACCGTTGATCTGGTGCATATATCTTCCCCAATTTAACCTTTGACCATATGGGAGGAAGCGGCATTATATGTGTGGGTTAAGGAGCAGTTAGCTAAAGGTGCGATTTTTCAGCGTACCTCCCCTGTATGTTCCCCACTTCTCTTTGTGGAGAAGGCTGATGGTGCCTTACACCCAAACGTAGATTATGGGAATCTCAACAACATCACTGTATCAAACTTGCATCCCATCCCACTGGACTCCCAGATTGCACGCTATGTGGAGAAGGCATGAGTCTTCTCCAAACTGGATTGTTTAAACTCGTTCAATCAGATCCATATCAAGAAAAGCCAGGAGTGGCTAACCACATTCCGTACCAGAAAGGAAATTTTCCAATTTTGGGATATGCCCTTTAAGCTTAGAAATTCCCCTGCTATCTTTCAACGCCATATTGATGCAGCTTTGGGGGACCTGCTGAGGGTATGCTCAGTCTCCTACATGCATTATATTCTAGTGTTTTCCCCTGATCATGAGTCCATGCAGTAAATCTTCAGAAAGTGGTGGAGAAGTTAAAAGAAGCCAGATATAAGTCCAGGGGAACGTCACCTCTGCGTGGACTGGGCAGATTTCCCATTTCTTAATAAAAAAGTTCAAAGAGGGCGGCTGTATCCCTCATCACCCAGAGTGACATTGTCCATGTGGTAGATGAGCGCTGGGTAACAGCTTTCCCTCTAAAGATTCCTTCACCAGTTCCTGCACTTGCCTCCACTAAATTAGTTCTCTGTTTTGAAGAAAACTGCGCTGAAAGCATTGGTAACTGTCATCCCCCACAATCTGAAAGGACTTTATAAATCTGATGGCACTGAATCCTCAGAATTATAGCTAAAATATCAGAAATCTATGGGAATAAAGCCCAATGGGCGAGCAACTAATACTTAGAAGGGGACAAGTAATTAATTCTTGGTCAAAATTGCCAATGGCATCAATTTATTGAGCAGTACGGTTGCTGACTCCAAATTCCCCTTGAAATCATTGGGGACAAACCCCAATGGTCTGTTATCTTCATTGGGGTTTGTTGCTGATAGTTTGAAACCCACATTTAAAAAATTGGGATTAGTGCTCTATGGAACCCATTTGGCCAAATGAGCGCTCCAGTGACTGGGCACAGGCAGGTTGGACATCCCAAACCCAAATCTGACCCATTGGGACCACCCCTATGTGAGGTGGCCCTGGGGGATTCCAGTTGCCTGTTAAGCCAGAAGCTGTCATGCCAACTACTGTAAATGCCGTAAAGCTTTGGATCAGGCGTTTATGGTTGAACCAATAACATCTCAGCCTGCTGCCAATTCCTTCATTGTCAGTTCAGTTTAAAATCAGATTTCCCCTCCCTGAAAAATTCTCTGGGTTAGGTCAAAATTTGAGGGCCCCAATTTTATGCTTTGACAAGCCATCCCAAATCAAACACTATTTTGATCAGTTGTGTTGCACTGAGAAAATTGTTGGTTGATTCTTTAATTTACTTTTTAATAAGAAATCCCTATACCCAATTTCAGTTTTTATCATGTGCAAATATAAACCACCCTTCCTGAATATATTTCAACAACCCATGGGCTCCATGGCCATGTTTAACTGGTTTATTGCTAGGTTCTTATACATGACAAAGGCTCATGGGCGCTTAGTGGCAAAATTCCTTCCCGGTCTAATAACAGTTGTACAAACAGCAGTGCCACTGGCATTTGAGCTTGACATTTGGGCGCTTCAGCACTTAAACTGGCAGGTCAGTCTAAAAATAACTTTCTGTCTTCCTGACATAAACTGACCAACCATTATTCTTAACCCTTTCTGCCCTTCACGTTGAGTAGAGCATAGCAGTGGTCCTTTTCTCTCAGCTGAATAAGGTTGTGAAGAAGTTCTACTATGGCCACAATAGCCTAGTATCTTCCAGATTCCTAAGCCCACCCTACAAAATGGGATGTTCATGCTAGGAGCTGCCAAGGTGGTCTTGGTGTTAAATACCAGCTCCAAATTATTGTCCAAATCAATCTCAATAGTTGCCGCGGCCCTCATGCCCATGTCAGTATATTCTGGAATTCTGACTTATGAAGTGTCTACTCCTGTCGCAAACCTTGTAGTTTCCCCCAATCCTAGTACAATCTCTTCCCTATCTACAGACTCATTTATAGCTGCCAATAAAGAGAATTTCGCTACTTTTTATTGCCCATGAAATTAGTATCAGAGCTCACCCCATGTCCTTTGAGTCCTTGGTAGACACTGGAGCAGCGAGTAATTTTATGAGTGTAGAGCTATCCCACCAGTTGGAACTTGATCTGGACTTGGGTCCTATGGCGATGGTCACTTCATTGGCCTCCCAGCCCTCATACTTAGTTTGGTGCCCAGTAACTTTCTCTGTTCACCAGCTTAGATTTTGTGATTGGTTCTCCACAATGCAAAACTTGGTGTTTCCAGTAATCTTAGGAGTGGGTTGGTGGCGTTGACAGCATGTTAGAATTCACTTAGAGTCTAATATGTTGTCATTTGCTAATGATCAGACGGAGGGGGAGTTTCCTTTAGCGGATACCCTTACTAAAACTCAAGGTCCAGTTCCATCACTTCCCTTGTTTCCCCTGCAGGTCTCCCATCGGATTTCTCTGAGGCATTGATGGGATATTGAAGTATCTTCAATTCTGAGAAGGTGGACCATCTCCCACCTCAAATAAGTTCTATTTAGGGTTTAGAACAACGGTGCAGGTGGTGAATAATAACTGTCTTTTGTACCTGCAATAGCGGAGGAGGAGGCTGCTCTCAATGTATGGTTGGATGACATGCTTAAGAAAGGGTGGTTATTCAAAGAGACATCACCAGTTGTTCCTCCCATCGTTTTTGATAAGAAGGACAATGGTTCCCTTTGTCCCTGTGTGGATTATGGTCACTTAAATAAGATCACAGTCCATGATCCCTACCCTTTGCCATTAAAGCAGACAATCAGTCAATAGTTTGCTAAGTCAGGTGTTCTCCAAATTCGATATTATTAATGTCTTTAATCAAATTTGGGTGATGGAAGGTCAGGAATGGCTTACTATTATCTGAACAAAAAGGGTTATTTTCAATTTTGAATAATGCCCTTTGGGTTAAAGAATGCACTAGCCAAATTCTAAAGAATTATTGATAGTGTGCTGGGTAACCTCCAATTCACTTGCGCAGTTGCATATATAGATGATATTTTGGTAAATTCACTGACTCCTGAACAACGTGCAAAAGATTTGGAAGCGGTAGTAGCTGCCTTTCACAAGGCAGGCTTGTTTGTCAAGCCTTCAAAATGCGAGTTTTATAGGGAGGAGGTTACCGTTTTGGGCAATCTTATCTTAAAAGATGGGTACGCTATTACCCCAACAAGTTGGACGCTATCTAAGAGTGGCCCACTCCAATGACCCAAAAGCAATTGAGAAGCTTCTTAGGCACTATAAGTTTCTTAAAAAATTTCTCCCCTGCCTTATCCCAATTAGCCGCCTCACTTCATCCACTCACAGGTAAGAATGTCCCCTTTCATTGGACGTCTGAGTGCCAGCAGGCATTTGAGTCAATTAAAGAGATGTTCCTATCACCCCCATCCTAATACACGCAGATCCCTCCAAACCATATGTCATTGCATGTGATGCCTCATCTGTTGCAGTCAGCGCCATCCTGCTTCAGGAGCACGATGGTTTAGAACATCCAGTCACTTATTTTTCCCACAAGTTCTCTTCTACTGAACAATATTGGGCCATCTATGATAAGGAGTTGGCAGCCGTAGCATGGGCCTTGACCCATTGGTGGCATCTGTTACAAGGCGCTCATCATGAGTCAACAGTACATATGGATCATAAGCCCTTTTGTATATTTGTAAACCACAGAAGTTAGCACATAGATAAGCTTGCACCTGCTGGGATTTGTGTAGTTTCAATTTTAAATATGAGTTTGTGAAAGGTGCGTTAAACGTGCTCCCTAATTTTCTCAGTTCCAACCCTGCTCATTTCCCCATAGATTCAAATGAAGCGGATCCAATCACTGTGACTCCCACCACTCAAATTTTATCCATTGTACCTCCCGTGGTCTTGTCAGTGGACTTAGCTCCTGATGCGCATCTTATTTAATGGGTTTTAGTAGCTCAAATGACCTTTCCTGAAGGAGTGAAGTTATTAGGACAAATGTCCCTACCAACTCCTAAGCATTCTCTATATTTCTTGGTGGAGGGTCTTATTCATTTTTGGTTGCAGGTGTGGGTTCCTCCTCTTTTTAGAGCCTAAGTGTTTCAGGCTCATCATGATCCCCCACAGTCAGCCATCTGGGTAATAAGAAATGTATCAACTTGATTAAGCATACCTATAATTGGGCGATCTTGTCAAAAGAAATACCAGCCTGGATCGCCAATTTTGTTACCTGCACATGGGATAAGTCAGATCATTCAGGAAGGAATGGTTTCCTCTACCCTTTAAAATAAGCAGAGGGTCCATGGACATCGGTGTCCATGAATTTTATTGTTAAACTTCCCTGTTCTATTGGGTTTACTGCAGCGATGGTGGTGGTTGATTGTTTTAAAAAATTTGTCCTATTTATCCCATGCTCTTCCACCATTTCTTCAAAAGAAACTGCCCATCTCTTCATACATCATGTGTTTTTATGTTTGGTCTCCCGCAGGAGATTATCAGTGACTGTGGCCCCAGTTTACAGCGCAGTTCTTTGATGAGCTTTTATCAATTAAAAAAATTACACCCTGTTGATCCACAGCATATCATCCCCAGTCCAATGGACAAACCGAATGGGTTAATCATATCTTGGAACAGTACTTGCGCTGCTATGCTGAGGCTGCGCAGGATACCTGGGCCAACAACCTTCCTCTTGCTCAATTTGCTTATAATAATGTAACGCATGCCTCTACGTGGTTTTCCCCATATGAAGCTTTTTGGGGTATAACCCTCATTTTTGGTGGTCCTTGTCTGTGGCCAGAGGTCCCAGCTGCCGCGGATCATGCAGAGCACATTTGGTCTACCCAGTCCTTGGTGTGGGAGCATCTCACTAAGGCTATCAGTGACTACAAATGCTTTTCAGATTGGAAGTGGCTTTCTGCCCATGATATTGTGGTGGGTTCATATGTTATGCTTGATACACGCTATTTGAGGGACAGGTACCCTCCCAGAAGTTTTCAAGCAAGTGTTTGGGTCTGCATTTGGTGGAGGAGGATTTGGGTAATGGTGCTTTCCGGTTGAAGTTGCCATCTCACTGGAAAAAACATCCAGTCTTCCATGTATCTCAGCTGTCCCCATTCAAGGGGACTATCCCCTTGGTTCCTAAGCTGATAATGATTGAGGATGTAGAGGAGGCCAAAGTGGAGAGCATTTTAGCATCTCGCAGATCTTGGAGATCAGTTCAATATCTCGTTGCATGGAAAGGTTATTCATCCTACGTGAACAGCTGGGTCATGGCACATGATTGCACAAACTGCATGAACTGGTCAAGGCTTTCACATTTCCCATCCCAAAGCTCCCTGTCCCCCCGCAAAAGTTGCAACTTTTATTGGCAATCAAGTTGCAAAAGGCTCACAAAAATGTAGCTCTCATGCAGTTTCCTGGATGTGGTGCCCCTCCTCTGTCAAAAGGAAAGGGTAATGTAAGTCAAAGGGAACGTCCCCTTTGCATAGACCAAGAAGATTTCCCATTTCCTAATAAAAAGGGTCCAAAGAGGGCGGTGTACCCCTCATCACTCAGGGCAACCTTGCCCATGTGGTAGACAAGCACTGTGTAACAGCTCTCCCTCTGAAGATTCCTTCCCCAGTTCCTGCACTTTCCTCTGCCAAATTAGTTCACTGAATTGAGGAAATCTGCACAGAAATCATCGTTAACCAACATCCTCAAGAGCTGTAGGAATTTTATAAAACTGATGGCACCAAATCCTCAGAATCAAAGCTAAAATGTCCAAAAGTCTATGGGAATAAAGCCCAATGGGTAAGCAACTAATAGTCAGAAGGGGACAAGTAATAATTCTTAGTCAAAATCACCAAAGGCATTGAGCCATTGAGCATTATAATTACCAACTCCAAACTCCCCTTAAAATTGTCAGGGACAAACCCTGACAGGCTGGTATCTCCTTCAGGGACTGTTGCTGATAGCTTAAAGCCCTCATTGCAAAAATCAGGATTGGCAATTGATGGTACCCATCTGGCTGAACAAACGCTCCAGCAATTGAGCATGAGCAGGTTGTCCATCCCAAACCCATTTCTGACCCATTGGAACCGTCCCTATGTGGGGTGGCTCTGTGGGATTCCCATTGCCCGTCAGGCCAGATGCCATCATGCTAACTTCCATAAACGCAGTAAAGCCTTGGATCAGGCGTTCTCAGTTGAACTGATAGTGACTCAGCCTGCCATCGATTCCTTCAATGTCAGTTCATTTTAAAATCATTTTCCCTCCCTCAAAAATTCACCAGGTTAAGTTGAAATTTGAGGGCCCCAATCCCATTCTTTGTCAAGCCATCATAAGTCAAACACTATTTAAAATAGTCACATCACATTAAGGAAATTGTTGGTCAATTTTTTATTTTACTTTTCAATAAGAAATCCCTCTACCCAATTTCAGCTTTTATCTTGTGAAAATATAAACCACCCTTCCTGAATATATTTCTACAACCCATGGGCCTTATGGCCATGTTTACCTGGTTCATGGCCAGGTTCTTATACATGACTATAGCTCGTGGGCGCTCAGTGGCGAAATTCCTTCCTGGTTTCATAACAGTCATACAAACAGCAGTGCCACCGGTATCCAGACTTGATATTTGGGTGCTTCAGCACTTAAACTGGCAGGTCAGTCTAAAAATAACTTGCTGTCTTCCTGACACCAACCTTACGCTGAAAATCAGCAAATGTTAATTCTTCAAGTTCCAGGTTATCTTTCTGGGGAACGTCATGTTTAACCAAGGACACATGACAGCTGAAAAAAAGGAGAACGTGAATCATTAGTGGCCCACCCCATTTTCAGTCAAGGAATTAAGGAGTTTTTGGGGCATGTACGTTCCTTAAGAAATTCACGCCAAATCTTTCTGAGGTAGTGTGCCCCTGTATAAGGTGAGTGGAGCAAAAGTGCTCCAGTGATCCCCCAATTTCAGGATACCTTCCAAGCGGTAAAGTGTAATTTGCTGTCCACATCTGTTCTTCACTATGTTGACCCCAATAAAGAGTTCATTGTTGCTTCAGACGCCTTCAAATTTGCCATAGAAGTTGCTTTATTGCAATTAGGTGAAGATGAAATAGAGCATTTGGTGGGATATTTTTCCGGAAATATGTCTTTTCCAGAGTTAAATTACGCCGCATATAATTAAGAGTTATTAGCAGTGGTTGAGGCACTGACTTATTGGCATCATCACTTGCATGACTCATACCAATCCTTCCATGTACATACAGATCACTTTACCTTACTGTACTACTGCACATCTCATGTCTTGACCCCACATCAAGCTCTCTGGCATAAGACCCTAGATCAATTTGTGTCTTTCCTATAAGTTTACTAGGGGCAAGGAGAATGGGTTGGCGGATGCTTTGAGCTGCAACCCTGCACTAGCTCCTGATCCTAAGGAGGTAGATGTGCATAATACCCAGTTGATGATTCCGCCAGGTAAGATTGTGTATCAACTTTCCTCTTCCTCGGCCCATGGGCCAGCGCTTGCTCCTCTAAAAAAATTTGGTAGGATATAGTATGTTCAGAAAGATAGTCCTTTCACGGCTGTTACTAGCTAAGTATACTAAGATCCTCACTAAGAGCAAGTTGAATTAAGAAGATATTACCTGGGGTTTTCACGTGAAGGATGAGATGGTGTAGTTTCAGGGGCGCTTATAGGTTCCTGCTGGTCTGCTTCACCTGGAAATTATCTGGGACCATCATGACGGAATCACCGTTGATCATCCTGGGAAGGCAAAGACTATGGATCTAATTCGCCACACTTACAATTGGAAGGGGTTAGCCGCACAGATGGGCAGGTATTGTAAAGAGTGCCTGGTCTGCAACCAAATGAAACAAAATCAACAGCCACTAGCGGGGTTGTTAGTACCAGTTCAAAAGGCTAAAGGCCTTGAACTTCTTTATTGGTGGATTTTATTGTGGAATTGCCTGTATCTGATGGCTATGATGCTATAATGGTAGTGGTGGACTGTTTTATGAATCTTGCCCACTTTATTCCCTGCATGACCATGGTAATTGCAGCTGAGATGGCTAGGCTCTTCATCTCTCATGTGTTTGCTCTTCACGGGGTCCCCAAGAAATACTCAGCAATTGTGGACCCCAGTTTAGCTCCATCTTTTGGGAAAAGTTGTGTAGGACTCTGAAAATATGTTCCCAATGTTCAACTGCCTATCACCCCCAATCAGATGAGCAGACTAAATGAGTGAACCAGTGCCTAGAACAGTTCTTGCAGTGTTACACTGCTGTAGATCATTCAGATTTGGTTTTCCATCTACCCCATGGCCCAATTTAGTTATAACAAAGCCAAACATGCATCAATCGGTTGTTACCCCTTCCTCTAACTATGTCTTCAATCCCACCTTTAACATGGAGCCCAGTAGTGGATCCAAGGTAGAAGCGGTGTGTAATTTGCCAAAATGATCAAGAAAGTACACCAGGGGGTGCGCACAAATTTAGATGCGGCCATGCAGGCTTACAAGGAGAATGCAGATGATAAGAAACAAGTTGGATCAGCATACAAGAAAGGGGATCTCGTGATTCTAGATGCTAAGAACATCCAAATCAAGCAACCATGCAAAAAACTAGGACCAAAGAGTATTAGGCTGTACCACGTTGTCAAAAAGGTGGGTAATGCCTTGTACCAGTTAAATCTCCCCCTCATTTCAAATTTTTTCGGTCTTCCATTAAAGCAAGCTTACATTGTTTGAGGGCCCCCACCAGAGACTACTGAGGCTTATCTCTTGGATCGGGCTTCAGAGTGGGAAGTGGAGGAGATAGTAGTCTCTCATCAGGTAAGAAGAAGACTTGAGTATCTCTTATCCTGGAAGGGATTTAATGCAGTGGAGAACAGTTAGGTTTCAGCAAGGGACTGTTCCCATGCCCAAGACTTGATTGAAGCATTCCCCAAGCTTTTCTCTGAAGCTTCAGGTTCCAAGTACAAGAAAGCCATTGCTGCCATGAAGTTAGCCCCTGATTGCAAAATCTTTTTTTGGTGAATTCCCCCGGAGGGGGGTGGAACCTATTAAAGAGGAGAGGGTAATGTCATTTTTACATGGCTTTATTGAAGGGATCAATGGCCAAAACAAGGATGGGTGCCAAAAGTCAAAATGGCCAAGTTACTGAACCTTCCTGACTTAAGGCACACCTTGGACCAACGCTGGGTGCAGGCCATATATGCCCAGATTGATTCAGAGGAAGTGAGAGTTGCCCAGCCATGTGTAATGGCCAAAGCATTAAAACATATGTGCTACCAGTTAAATATGACAGTTTGATTTGGTTACTTAGTGAACTGGGGTTCAAAACCTGTTCAATTTATGAAATTTTCAACTCAGGTCAGCCTCAACTTCAATCAATCACTCAAGTTTGGTTGACATCAAAGTACATTACCCTGTTGGATAGAAGCATGCACTTATTGGTACACCAGGGCTTAGTATCACTTTCACCAATCAATGATTCCCCTAGATTAGCTTAAATATGTTTGCTCAAGACTAACATTTCTCGTTGGTCATCTTCCTCATTAATAAAAACCCCTTGTTAGTTTACGCTTTACTTTATATTAACTTGGGCAAACCTGTGCGTGGACCTCTTCAGGGAGGTCTCATAAAATGTTAGCTGATTTATTTGCACTAAAATTACAACTGCATCAGGGGCCCGCTGGTCCTCACTGGTCCCCTCCAGATTGAGGTGCCCAAGCACTCTAGCCCTGATCAAAGCTTGAATATGGACACCCCTTTGGGGCCCACCCAAGTCTTGTTTTATTTAACCAAGGTAAGCCGACCAGGGGACAGGAATTACTGAAAGAAAGAAATGACATGAAACCTGAACAGGGTCAACTCTGTCAAAGAAAGTTTTTCCACCTCTGGATTGGGACTCAAATTTTTCTGGCTACGTCATGGGTAAGGTTTTCGTGTTATTAGACCTACTAACTGCCAATAGCTTCCTTTGGCTGGCACCCCAATCAATGTGCAAAGGGCAGGAATTGAACCCGCAACCTTCAGGTTGGTAGCTGTACGCCCTTACCAACTCGCCTTCCACCCCCTGGCCCACCCAAGTCTTGTTGTTTGTTTGATCTCTATTAACCTTTACCATGTTAAACACCCTCACCCTATGTTACTTTAGCTCAAGCATCCTCTGCGGGGATATCCTTCCCTTGATACTTATAACTAGTTCCCTTGCGTTGGGCCTGTGCACCGTGCACCACCCTGTGGGGAACTGGAAAGTTATAGACACTCTACTGACAAAAACTATCATGTTTAAGTGTTCTGATAAGATCTAATTGAGCTTCAATGCCCATTTGGATATAAATTTATTGCCTTTAAAAAGTCCGCATCAAGTTAAGTATTATCAATGACAGGGAGGGTAGCCTTACATGGGCCCTGAGGACCATACAGATATAATAAAAAGGAAATATACAAAACCCTAATGAATATCAAATGCAACCTTTTTCATGGTAAGAGCTGATGAAAAGAAACTTTTCCATGTCAACTAAGTGCTAGTGTCCAGTAGATGTCCCAGAATGCTGAGGGCTTGGCTAACCTAGAGACTGGGTAGTGGGACGTTCAAGTAGTTAAGTGAGGAGTAGATTGATTCATTATCATAACAAAGGTCCAAAACCAGCCACAAGGAAGCAATGGGGGCAATCATGGCCCTTACTGAGGCAACCCTATGGGTGGGATAGGCAGGGAGGGAAACATACCCCCCCAAAAAAATTTTGCAGCTGTTAGTGGTTGTATATGAACAGATTCAAGGCATAAGTGAACATAGATTGGCATATTGCACCACATAATGGAAGTATTAGCAGGGTACTTCAAGGTTGTGGGTATCTACAATGTGCGCAATGATTAAAATACAAGATTAGAAAACCAAGTTTCACAAGCTCTACTACAGCATGTAGAATTGTTGGATTGGTGAAATGTGATGTCCACCTCATGAATGTTTGTGGTACTTTTGGATGGCAGCGTACATTGCCTAAATACATCTTTAGTATAAATAAGGGCAAATTTGTTGGGCGGATTCCACATTAAAATATTAGTACAGGTTGTTTATTAGAAAAGAAATAAACTTTCACCCTTCATTAAGAGGGTGGTTGACTATAGGGCGGGGGAAGTGTATTGGGAGGGGGCTTAGAATTGGCCTTCACCTAACCCTATATGGGGAACCCTTATTGGGTAGTTCAGGACTAGTGCTACGGGCTGAGGAAAGGCTTCAGAAGGCTTAGATTACATAATTTTTTATAGTGTGAACTCCATATCAGAGAGTAATCCAGTGGGTTGCTACCAAACTTGAACAAATTTATCTAGACTGGTGAGCTATTAAATCCAGTCTTCCAAGGACCCATTCCATCAAGGGAATTATTTGAATGTAAATGAGGAATATTTAGAAAGTGTGAAAGTTAAATCCATAATCTTGGTTTCTAATATTAACACAAAACCAACTTATCAGGTGAACTAAGGCTTATATGGGGTATTGGTGGGGTTGGGCGATTTCTTGGGATTTTTCAATCACCTGCTACCCTTAGGGTATGCTATGGGGTCCTGCCAGAGGCCCCTCAACTGAGAACCTCTCTGCACACCACTTCAATTATTTTTACCAGATTGGAAGAGGATATAGTGGCAGAGAATAGGTCCTTTGGTAGCCAGGTCAGTAATGAAAGGCCTCAGGTGCCATCTATAAATCTGGACAGGGGTTTTTATTTTTTAGAACCAAAAATGTTGAAACCTGAAGGCTGGCCCCCACCCAGATCTCTGCCCTAGGGCATACCCTGGGTGAGAGATGGGGTAGCCGCTGCCCCTCTATGCTTGCCACACGCCTTTCCTCTATCCACCCCTCACCCTGTAAGACCTTGGCTTCAGCTGCCAGGCTGGACAGAGTTATGCACCCCTTTAGGACCAAGAAGTGTTAACCCCAAAGCCCAACACCTTACCCAAATCTCTGATATAGAGCATACCTTAAATGAGATATGGGCTACGGCTGCCCCTTCCAGTTTGCCTCATATCTTTTTCCTATCTACCGCTCAGGCCAAACCCATTCAAGTGTCAAAATCTTCAGTTTCTTGAAAAATTCAAACAACTTTGTTATATTTTAGTAATTACATGGAGCTCTCCGCCATGGTTCCCATTTCTTGTCCCCAACAAGGGCTCAACCAGAAATCAAACTGAGTGGAGAAAACTTACATATCAAGCCAAAATCAGGCAAACAGTTGAAAGTAAAAGGCTGATTTTGATAGTTGGATTTGAACAACCATAAGAAATCACCACTAACCTGCATTACTCTAATGCCCTATAACCTCGCCTTCACCCCCTGCCTGCTATCTACATCATTTGGTAGAATAGATTGCAATCCGCTGACAGATGTGTCAATAGCAGTTTTTACCTGACCTGATATTAAGCCTTTGACTATTGCAAATTTGTATAATCCTACGTTTGGTGGATCAACTTTTATTCTCCTGCCCATACCCTCAAACCAGTTCCATTCCCTCAATTGATCTATTCAGTCAAACTTTTATTAAGCATCACTTATTGCACCAGAACATAATCAGCCACATACAAGTTACCATGTATAAGACTGCTTAACCCACCAACATTAACAGACCATAAGGAGGAGACTCTAGAAGGTTTGGGAGCTGGGGAGTAAGTTGGCTGATCTGAGGTCCAGGTATAAAAAGTGTTGGGCCAGCATGAAGAGGATAGACATTGCGATGCACATTCTGAAGAATCACCAATATAGGTGGATCTCCAAGCTGGCAGTATCCACCAACAAGAAGAAGCAAAAATGTAGAATTTACTTATTATAAAAGTTTATTTTTTATCATGATTAACGCTTGTTCAGATACACTGTCTTCATACAGTTGTACTTGAATTGAGTGCAAACTTACCTGTGCTTACATTGACAGTTGCAGTCATGAATTTCAACAAGCTGCATCAGGGGTGGAGATATTCAGGGTCATTGTTTCTCCATAATTAAGTTCTCAAGTGCTTGTTAGGGGTGTTTCTTGACTATTGGAGTTGACCCATCTGGTCAAGCTCATACTTTTCCTCCATATCAGGAGGGCTATTGTCACTGAGATTGGTCATGGGAAAGTACATTTTTGCTGAGTAGCCTCAGAGGGACCTGGCAGGGAGCACCAGTGTTGAGTTTTTATTAAATTTCAAAGGTCAAGCCCTTAAAAAGCTATGCAATTAATAGTTGTGATACTCCAGCATAATCTCTAGGAAACTTTTTAGTCCCTGGGGCAATCACTTAGCAGATAAATGTCACCAAGGCAAATCTCTGTTATAAAAACAGGCAAAACCACTAGTAAAAACTAGGCTAAAAAGATAACTCCTTATTTCAGTGTTTAGGGGCATTTGTAGGTTTACACAAAGTCTGAAATTGGGTAAGGTACAGTATTTCTAAATTGGTGCAGCATATTGAGAAAAATTCTGCTGAACCCAATTTTTTCCAATTGATTTGCCAGATTCAGATGATCCCCAATTAGCAAGATCTTTCACAATTGCTTCAGCAAATTCAGGAGGAATTTGAGTGTTTAATAACTCATCCTGGAGTTCATCACTACTGGCAGATTCAGTCACTTCTGGGGCGGTGGAATTCCCTTAAGCAGATGGGGAATAATTTTCTGCTTGAGCTTCCTTTGCACAAGCCCAAATCCCATCACTCCTGATAATGGGACAATATGGTTCCATAACAATTTTGTGTCCCCCTCTCTGCACACCTGGGTTATTGAGGATTACCATGTCCCCAGAAGTAGGTCACCCTGGCACCAAGAAGTGCGTGGATCTTATTAAGTGAACCTACAACTGGCTGAGATCATCTAAGGATGTATCCACTTGGATTGCAAGTTGTGTCACATGCACACATGCAAAGTCAGACTTAGGAAAGAAGGAGTTGCTACATTCTCTGAAGCAGGCTGAGTGTAACGCACTGGCTCCTTCCAATGAGCCACGAATGAGTTGGGCAACAGGATCCATGTTAAAGACCATAGGGCTGACAGGACTCCTGATACTACTCTCCTGGTGCGCGCGCTACAAGATTGGACAAGCACCCCCTGGGAAACAGTTGCAAGTATACTTAACCCCAGCAACATGCCTTGACTCCAATACAAGGTATATAGGGAGGCAATAGCCCTCCCAAGCTCACTCTCAAAGTCCAATTCTTGTTGATTTAAGCCAAACATGGCTGCAGTTAGGCAATATCTTTAAAATAAA
>JAKSZP010016405.1:0-47024 GCA_022478985.1 Massospora cicadina | reverse complement strand
AATACTCACTGAACGGTGGGGCCAAAACCATTCCTTTATAAAGCACTGGGTATAACAATCTTGGTATGGCTGCAGCTTTTTTCATTATTTTGTATCCATGTGTTGTAGAATTGGCAGTATTTAAGAGATACCCCGCAGGATTTTGCACAAGGTTCAGCCCATTGAGCAATTAGGACAAACGATTTGATGATTGTAGTCCTTATAACAACAGAATAAACTTCAAATGAATATGGAGCACTTGCTCTCACAACTTTTTTTATTTAAAATAATCAATACAGCGGATTCTCGCTGTTTCCTCTTAATATAAACTACTAACAACCTTATTCTCTTAATCATCTCTTTCTGATATATTGTGGAACTTCAGATGCTACTGCTTCCATGGCTTAGTAATTTAATTCACCATATCTCATTGGTTCCATCACTTATCAATTGTTAATTTTTGAAAATCCCCCAAATTTGGGGGTTTTTTAACAACCCAACTTTTGGCTCATTTTGGGAGGCGCCCCAAATAATCTTTTACTTGTATTAAACTAGGCAGACCCCTACCCATTCCGCCATAACGACTTGGGGGCTTATTGTCCAGTCATATCAGAATTGCGCCATTCCCCCCTCTACTGGACAATTAGGTTCCTATTGCTTATATGCCTGAAGGAACTTTGCATGCACTCAGTTTATGGTCTGACCGCTAGAAGGGTCCTTGAAAAGTATGTGTCCACCACAGTCTTCTCAATAACCCCAAAGGGCCCCAAAAATCCAGATACTGGCCAACTTGTGTTTCTGCCCAAAATCTTTTTGGGCGGAATAGGACCATGCCCCCATCTTTGAACTGTGCTAACCCGCTACGACATCCCTAATCAGCGTTTGAGTTTTTAATCTTCTTGGCTAAACTGAACGAGTATGCTTCAGTTTTCAATTTGATTAAGGTGTTTACTAGAGTCATCAAATAACGTTGGGGTTCCATTCCGCCAGTATCTTAAACAGGAGTATAATAGCACGGGAAAGGTGGGTGTCAGCCGTATAAGAATAGGAAAGAAACTTTTCCCAGTGGCTAAATGATAACTAATATTATAAGCTAAGATGGCGGGTGGACAAAAGAGCTTAAATCTGAGGGTCAATCCGCTACTAATTTATGGAGTATGTTCACAAAAGTCCTATTGACCTGCCTCATTCCATTAGATTTGGAATGGTATGGGGTTGTCAAAACCCCCTTGCATGGCCATTAGTCAGCGTTTTGGAAGAATGTGGGAAGTGAAGTTAGTCCTATTATTAGTATGGAGTAAATCTCAGGGCAGCTATGCCAAGCAAATAATGCATTCCAATAAGGGAATTTGGCCACTGTGACTGCTCCTAAGTCCGTATTACCCTGGCTTCAACCCACCAGGATAAGTGGTCAATTGCCAAAAAAATGTACTTGGAACGTTAGCTCCCATTGGCAGAGGCCCTACAACATCTATGGAAACTGTATGCCAAGCAAAGTGTGGCTTCACTAACATTATGAGGTCTTCTAATGAAATGGCTTTTCCACTTGGCACTGGTGGCAGGTAGAGATAGTATCAAGCACATCAAAAAGTTCAAGCTTTCTCATTATTACAGAAAAACAATATTCCAATGTCTTGCGCATGCCACCGTGCCCAACGGCCCTATGTGCACTCATGATAAAAGGCGGGTGGGCAGAAGGTCTTGGGATATCACAGTAGTGTCCCTTATCCGCTTATATAATTCCCCATTTTTCTGTAACATACTGTCCCTTATCCCATCCAATACTTGATGACTGGATGCGGTTCATCGTCATACTTGCTTCTAATCATCTTATTGAACATTAAATCACTTAGATCTGCCATAACTGCAATCATGGGTAATCTCGATAAACAATTGGAGTTTTGATGTTTAGCTCTGGGTTGGTGAAGAATTTTGAAATTATATGCCTGCAGTTAAAGAGCCCATCGGCCAAACGCCCTTCAGGCTCTTTAAGGTTCTGTAACCAACGTAAAGAGGCATGAGACATTATGAATTTGAAATTTCACCCCATGAAAATACATCCAAAATTGCTTATAGGCGTAGATCAGCATACGCCAAGCACTCCCCACTCAGTCATGGTAGAATTGCGCTCATGGCTGTTCAAACTGCAACTACATTATGCTTTGGGGTGCTCTTTTCCTTCCTCGTCTTTTGGGATAAGACTGCCCTATATAGCAGAAAGGGATGCATCCATCTGAACAATGAACTCTTTTTCAAAATTGGAAATTGTAACACTGGCACACTGGTTAATGCTGTTCAAAACGTATCAAAAACACAATGCTGACGTACTGTACATTCAAACATAGTGTCCTTTCTTGATAACTCAAATAGTGGGCTCCCAATACAGCTG
The DNA here is from genome assembly GCA_022478985.1 of Massospora cicadina. NCBI lineage: Eukaryota > Fungi > Entomophthoromycota > Entomophthoromycetes > Entomophthorales > Entomophthoraceae > Massospora > Massospora cicadina. The sequence goes on along the minus strand of JAKSZP010016405.1, from coordinate 44,656 downwards.
AACTTAGGGATGAAGCGTCGGTAATATATGACCATTCCCAAAAAGACCTGTATATTCCACTTCCTGTTGGGTGGAGTCATTTTTTGAATAACTTCCACTTTAGCTGATTGAGGTCTCAGCCCTGTGGCATCAACCACAAACCCCAGGTACTCCAGCTGGTTAAAAAAGAAGTGGCATTTCTGGTGTTTGATCTTGACGTTGGCCTCAGCGAGCTGGCGGTATACAGCTTCAAGATGATTGAGGTGTTCAGAGAAGGTTTGGGAGAAAACATCAATGTTGTCAAGGTATACAAGGATGCATGACAATTTCAGGTCCCCAAGAATAGTGTCCATTGCCCGTTGAAACATAGCCAGGGCATTACACAGCCCTTTTGGCATGTTGTTGGTTAGAAAAGACCTTTAGATGAGATTACAGTGCACTTCTCCTGCTCCGCCGGTGGCAAATTCAATTTTCCAGAAGCTCAAGATCAGATCCATAGCTTAGAAGAAACTCGCTCCCCCTAGCTGATCTAAAGCGTCATCAATTCGTGGCAAGGTATAAGAGACTTTTTTGGTGATCTGTTGAGCTTATGGTAGTCAATTACTACATGGTTAGTACCATCCTTTTTTACATTAAGAACAGGAGAAGCCCATGGACTCTTCGATGGTTCAAACATCCCTTGCTCTAATAGCTTGTCAATTTACTTGGTTACTACTTTTTCACCAACCCTGATTGGCGGATAGGCCTTGACCTGATGGGAGGATGATCTCCAGTGTCCAGCCTATGAACCACCCCCCGCGCGCATCCTAAATCATGGTCATTGACAGCCAAAAGCTCATATATTTTTTGGCTTAGAGCAGTTGCCCTATCCTTCTTTGGTTCTGACAGCCCCATTAACTTGTCATGGGATAAAACGGCCATTATATTGAGTGGTGGTTTGAAAGGCAGATTAAATTCCTCCAGCAACAAAAACATGAACCAAAAAGAACCTCCTCAATGGGGATTAAGTGCAAGTATGCCACTATTTGGTGGCGGAGGATTTGAATTGGTACCATTTGTAGAATTGCAAGCAAAACTTTGATCATGCCCTGGTAATATAATGCCTGGGGCTAAATGGGGCTAGCTGTGATTGCTGATACGGCACAATAACCTCCCCATAGAGTCCATCTGGAATTTCAACCACCAAGTCAGTGTTTATTATAACTTGATGCCCAAATGGAATAGATATAAGTCTGGCAGCTCTGAGCGGCAGCCCTTGATATTTATAAATCTGTTGAGGAAGGGCCTGGGGTTTTCCCTTTAACTGATAGTAGTGCACTGGGATTACTCCGTTGCTATAAGCTATATCGATATTCCCTATATGCACCAGATCATTTGGCACTCTGCTAGAGGTAAAGTGAATTGGGATTCTCAGACCCAAATATTTCAAAGTCCTCATCCGTCATGTCAATGACATCCCCCATAGTGTCTAAGAAAAGCAGTTCCAATTAACAGATCATAATTGCTATTTTGTAACACTATAGCTGGAGCTACCATGACAATAGAACCAAACTGCAGCGGAAGCGCACTGTATACTCCCTCAGAGACCGTATTTTCTGCTCCAGATGTGCCATATATCATCAGGTGTTCCACATCCAGTTTTTAATGACAACCTAGCCACCAATTTGGTGTAGACTATGTTGACAGGGGCACTGGTATCTATAATGGCACGGACTCAGGTCTTGGCTACAACCAGGTCACAGTAAGTACATTCATAGTAAGACATATCAACTGTTTCTAACATGGACATCCAAGGAATCCTGTTTGAAGAAAACACGCTATCATCTTACCAATTCTAGGGTATTGTTCTATAATAGTTTGACTGGAAGGGTGGCGCAGCCTGCTTGCAAAAAAGGTGCATCAGGAGGGCCATGTGTTCTCTATGTTTGGTCTCCCACTGGAGATTATCAGTGATCGTGGACCCCAGCTTATGGCGCAGTACTGGAATGAGCTTTTCATCTTAAAATCACCCCCTGCCATTCCACAGCATATCATCCCCTTTTAGGCGGACAAACTGAGCAGGTTAACCAAATTTTGGAACACTATTTGCGCTGCTACGCGGCGGCTGCACAGGATACTTGTGCTAATGACCTCCCCCTTGGTCAATTTGCCTATAATAATGGAACTCATGCTTCTATGGGGTTTCTCCTATATGAAGTGACGTTAGGGTTTAAATCACTTGTTTTTCAGTCAGTCCATGTCTACATCCTTAGGTCCCCGCTGCCACAGATCACGTCTTGCACAATTAATCTAACCAGTCCTTTGTGCAAGAGCATCTCACAAAGACTATCAATGATTAAAAATGGTTTTTGGATCAAGAACGCTTCCAAGCCATGATAAAGCGGTGGGCTCATATGTTATGCTAGATACGCACCATTTGCAGATGCAGGTACCTTCCCAGAAGTTTGCAAGCTAGCGGTCAGGTCCCCACTTTGTGGAGGAAGACTTGGGCAGTGGTGCTTTCCGGTTAAAGCTTCCAGCTCATTGGAAACAGCACTTTATCTACCACGTATCTTAGTTGTCCCCATTAAAGGGGACATTCCCACCAATCCTGAGCTAATAGTAATTGAGGATGCAGAAGAAGTTGAGGTGGAAAACATCTTAGCATCTTGCAAATCTCAGAGATCAGTTCAGTATCTCATCACCTGGAAGGGTTTTAAGGCCTACAAGAACAGTTGGATCAAGGCCTATAATTGCACAAATTGAATGGAACTGGTCGAGGCGTTTCATGAGTCCCATCTGGGTGCTCCTGTCATCTCCAAAAGTCATGCCCTTGATGGAAATCAAGTTACCCAAGGCGCACAAAGTTGTAGCCCTTATGAAGTTTCCCGCGCGGTGGTGCCCTCCTTTGGAAAAAGGAAAAGGTAATGTAAGTCCAGGGGAACGTTCCCTTTTCATAGAGCGGGAGATTTTCCATTTCCAAACAAGAAGGGTCCAAAAAGGGTGGCATTACCCCTCATCAACCAGGGCGATCTTGCTCACATGGTAGACAAGCGCAGGGTAACAGCATTCCCTCTAAAGAATCCTCCCCTGGTACCCGCCCTCACCTCTGCCAATTTTGTGTTCGCCATATTGAGGAAATCTGTGTCAAAATTAACAAATTGAAGATGAAATGTCCAAAACCAAAGGGAATAAAGCCAACAATTGGAAAACTAATATTTTGAAAGAGACAGTGAGAGAATAATTGTCCGGATTTGCAGACATCAAGCCTTCAAGTGATACAATTGCTGCTGCCAAATTTCCTTCAAAGTTTCAGGGATTGTCACTGATGTTTATAACCCCTAGCTCAGAAATCAGAAGTTGCTCCTGAGACAACTCATTTGCTGAACTAACGCTCCAGAAACTAAGCACGGGAAGGTTGGCCATCCTGAACCTGTTTCCAACCAAATGGGACCGCCCCTATGTGGGGTGGACCTGCGGAATTCCCGTTGCTCGTTTGGCCAGACGCCATCACGCCAACTGACATAAATGCAGTCAAGAATTGGTCCAGGCTTTTAAGGTTGAACTGATAGCAAGTCAGCCTTCCATCAAAAGCTTTGATGTCAGTTCCAAATAAAATTATCTGCCCACTCCCCCAATAAACGCAAGGTTAGATCGAATTTAAGGGACTCAATCCCTGCTTTGACCCATTACCAATTGAACACTATTTAATCAGTTACATCGCACTGAGAAAATTGTTGGTTGATTTTCTTCATTTATTCTTCCAATAAAACCCTTTACCCAAATTCCAGTTTTTTATGTTGAAAACCAAACCGCCCTTTTGCCAGCATTCTATTAACCCTCAGGGTTTATGGCCATGTTCACCTAGTATTTTGCTAGGTGTCTATACAAGATTATGGCTCAGGGATAATTAATGGCAGAACACCTTCCTAGTACCATAACTGTCATACCAGCAGCAGTGCCACTTGTGTTCAGGTTTGCCGTTTGAGTGCTTCAGCAATTAAGCTGGCAGGCCAGTCTAAAAATAACTTTCTGTTTTCCTGACAGCTAAGGACTCATTCTTCTGGAATTGGGATCCCATAAATCCTGATTGCGTTTTGACATATGCATGTGACTATCAAAAACTTTCATCATGACATCCTTGGCCTCCAAGTATGACCAGCTGTCCCCTTCTAGATAAGGTAACACCAAATTCTGACAGTTGGTGTCCATACAGCACATCACCATCAAAGCTTTTTGGTGATTGCCATACCAAAACATAGTCATTTTTAAACAACTAGATAGACGTAGGGGCGTTATCCCAATGAAGTGTGAGTATTTTTGGCGTAGTCTTAATTCCTCAGAAGTTTCTCTAGACACCACTCTTGGTTTGACTACTCAACAGACTTGAGGATTAATTTCTGAAATCATCTCCCAAATGGCTGCTTGAGCAGTCAGTTTAATTCTTGGAATAGTCGTCTTCTCAACTGGAGATTTTAAGGTTCTTTTTTGACATATTAACCGCATAGGGCTCACATTTGCATTTATGAAACTTTATCTCTCTGACTTATTTCATTAGACGCTCTATGTCTGCATTAAATGAATGCAATCAAACATGATCTGCTTTGCATTTAGATCTAAGAATAAAACTTTTCAAACTAGATCACCTTAATTCTTCTTTAATGACGTTACTTTCCCTAGCAACTTATTGCCAAAATTGAAGACATCTTTGACTCCTTCCTCTATCTTAGTACTATCTCCTCCAAAGCATTAAATTCTATATAATTGGCAGAATTTAAGGCGATCTTGTTGATGGTTGCCAACTCAGACCAGAGATTTTTAACTCGTCCTTGTATGACATTTTATACCTGTGTATCCTACTCAACTATCCCCTGTAGTGAGCACCAATTGTTGAAAAATTGAGAGTTGGATAATCTTCTCATGAGTACCAAATGTTACAATCCTGAATTCACCTGTTGATAGCTCCCAACTGTTAACTACCCAGGTTCAAAATGTGCATAATTCGCGTTGTCTGAAAGTAGTTGATAGAGGATTGAAGAGTATGATGAAGATTATCCATACTTGAACAGATAAACCCAAAATGGTCCAATACTAGACCTGTTTTCTCCACACAATGGCTGTTGATGTTGACTATATGGACTTCTTCCCTTATCCACCTAACTTGAATCACGCTCTGATCCAGAAGTTTATGGCCTTTATCTTGTCATGCGAAGTCTGCAGAGATTCATCTAAGTTTAGTTTTTAAATTTATTGTGGGGAAGGCTGACAGTGGGATGGATACTTCTGAATATGACTCAGAAGAGACAAAACTTAGTACCAGGGGAGGCACCCCAGAGAAGCGATGCTATCTCTTGTTGCCAGCGGGAACGCCACTTATGGGGAGGGGGAGGAAACGTGTGGAGGGGCCATAGCCACAATTGATCACGTGTGGAGGAAGGGGTCTGATTTGAAGAACCATACTGGGAACCAGGAAGAGACCAGCTTTCAGAGACGCGGTGGGTGGTATCCAAACATCCACACTTGAAAGTGGTCCACCAAATGGGACTGGAATCTGTGTACCGCTTCTGGGAGGGTGGGGGTGGAGCCTGCGATGGCATCTAAGATAATTGTGTGGATGGTTACATGGCGATTGCAACCACCAAAGCACGAAGGGAGGGAAGAAGGGGGGAGGCCTTTGATAGAGCGAACATATCTCTTGACAGACTGAAGGGATGCGTTTGATCCTGGCCCAGAAGACGTTGAACTTCGCGCCACATCACTTTAGAGGTAGGGCACTTCACCAGGCGGTGAAACAGCGTTCCATACTGGCCACACATGACACAGAATGAGTGTAAAGCGTTAGAGCGCTCAGCTGTACAGTACACCCGCCTCAGGCAGCGCCACACATGGGAGCGGACTTGAGGTTGTAACAGAGGATGGTGTGCGTATTTCCAGATAGTTTTTTGGGTCTCAAAAAAAGGTAAGGGATGTCCATCATGTCCAGGTAGTCCACCCTGGATAGGACATGGGGCCGTGTGGGGATCACGCCATCTTGTATGGGTAGCCCCTGTACCTCTTGTGTGAACTGAGGAGAGGGGCGGCCTCTTTGGGTTGTATGTCCGCTAATACGAACTTTCCACTCAGCGCTCCGCATGGAGAGGAGGATTCGTTTGTAGTGGGTTTTAGTCCCGTGAGGACCTGTGGCCGATGTATGTGAAGCGAGGTTTTCATCATGGAGTGGGGGTTCGATGGATTGTTGAGGCCCAAGGCATGGGAGAAGTTGGAGTGGGCTGCGCGGGACCAGTGTTGGGAGGGGAGTGTAGGGGTGGTGATGGCCGCAATCCAGGTACCCAGGATCTTGGTGGCATGGGCTTTGAAGTCAAGCAGGCCCATGCCACCCTGATATTGAGGGCCAAACATGACCTCTAGCCGCACTGGTGGAAGGCGGCCTGACCAAAGCCATCCTTGCAGCAAGGCGTACAAGGATTTGTATAAGCTTGGGGAGAAGGGGATGGCATGGACTCCAAATTAGACTTTGGAGAGGAGCATGGAGTTGGCTAAAACAATCCTGCCAGTAAGGGAAGTAGGGTGGGCTCTGAGAGAGGCGATTCGCTTCGTCATGCTATCCAGAATATGGCACTCCATTACTGCTGACGCATATCCGCCTGCCTCCATCCACACGCCCAGATGGCGTACTGGTCCTATGGTAGGACGTGGCACGAAGGGGAGCACCAGTGGGGCGGTGTGTTTTGAATTAGTAGGGCGAGGACGTGGGCGAGCAGATGGACCAGGTTGGGAACTAATTGCTGGGTTCCAGCAGTTCTGAAACTGACCAAAGAGGATGATATCAGTTTTGGAAGCGTTCAGTACCGCGTTGCTTACCTGGGAATACTCCTGGATGAGAGCTTCAAGCGTGCGTGCGTCTTGATTATTAGACACCCCCACCACACAATCATCTGCAAACGCCATTATCTTGACTGGGGCTTGGCCTGGCACGTGGACCCCAGTGAGTTGGGCATTCACATTTCGCAGTAGTGGGTCAAGGCTGAAGTTGTATAAGAGTGGGCTGAGGGGGTCCCCTTGTCGCAAGCCCCTTTGAGGGCGGACTACTTCCGTTAGGAAGCCAGGGCCACGCACTGCCATTGTTGCAGATTCTGTGAGCAGCATTACCCAGTTGATGAAGCGAGGGGGTAGGCGGAATTGATGGAGGCAGGCCCTGAGGTATTCCCAGTTTACTCTATCATAGGCCTTTTGTTGGTCCAAGAATACAAGTGCCCCAGAGGCTGTGGACTGACATACATTAGCCACAGAGTGCACGTTATCCCAAATCGACCTTCTGGGGATGAAACCAAGTTGTTCTGGGGAGATGGTGGCAGATGCTACAGTCCCTAAACGGTTAGCCATGATTTTTGTTAAAATTTTGGTGTCTGTGTTTGTTAGAGAAATGAGGCGCCAGTTGGCTAAGTCTAGCTTATCCCCTTTCTTGAAGAGTGTGACAGTGAAGACCTCATGTCCTCCTGGTAGGAGGCACATTTCCATCAGGCTTTGGTTAAGTGAGGCGAGCAGCAATGGGGATATATATTTGAAATATTTTTTGTAAAACTCATATGGAATGCTATCTGGGCCTGGGCATTTTTGGTTTGGTGCACCGCGAATGGCTGTCCATAATTCATTCGGAGTAATCAAATTCATTATTTCCAGGTATTGGAAAATGGAGCGGATGTGGGCTTGGTTGAAAAATTCTGCCACTTCAGCTGGCTGAATTGGGTTGGAGCGGTACAACTCGGAGTAATACTGTTGCATTTTGATTGCCGCTTCAGCTGGTGTATCCGCAATGGAATTATCCAATCTTTGCACCTGTGTGCAGGCCATGCTATGGCGTAGTGCGAAAACTTTTTTAAAGAAATGTGCGGTGCACTTGTCACCTTTTGTGATGTGTGTGGCCCTGTACTGAACACAAACCCGATGTTTATGTTGTCTTTCAAGTGTGTTGAGGTGGGCAGCTGCCTCCACCCACTTCCGTCCTTATGCAGAGCTGTATCCTGTAACTGGGATGTTGGACTCCAAGTGTGCCAATTCTTCCAGAGCGCACGAGATAACCGCTGATGTGGCTCATGAGCGTCTGGAGGAGAGATGGCGAGTGTGGCGGATGGTGTCATCTTTGAAAGTTGCCCATGTGGAAATGGGGTCCGCGCAAAACGGTGCAACAAACTTTTTGCCATAGTTGCCTCTTCTACCCACGTGGAAAATCCTGGTGACCTGAGCCTGGGGGGCGGATTTTGTACCAATGTGGGGCCTTAGCAGCTGTGACAGGTAGGTGATAGGTTAGCGAGACCAGTCAATGGTTGGAGAATTCCAATTTTGTTTTCTTGAAGTGGGAGATGTGGGGTTGGAATTTCAGCGGCGTTAGAATAATGTCGATGCAGGTCATGGACCTTAATTGGCCATTGTGGATGTGGGGCCATGTCATTTTTTCAAGCAGCAGGGCATGCCATGGCAGTGCATCCATTAACCTGAGGGTGGCCTTTAGAACGCATAGTTCTACGTGACCCTGGGGGGCGTGGGGTGAGGAAGGCCACCAGTCCGTTGGTGTATTTAGCCAACAGTTCATGTCGCCAACTATGAAGGAGTCTGGGGGTAGCGGGAGGGATTTGACCAACAAGAAAAATTCTCAACGCTCGCATGCACCATTTGGGGCATAGATGTTGATGATTGCGTGCACTACATCGGCCCATGAGAAAGTGACAACAAGCACTTGGCCATTTAGGATTGTTCCTGAGGATAAAAATTTAAAAAATTATTTTTCTGAATTAGCACCCCACAGTGCATCAACCAAGTGGATAGGGATGGGAGGAGCATTGTTTTCCAAGCTTCCTCAGAACCTCGTGGACAGTGGGACTCCTGGATGGCCAGGATATCCATGGGTAAATTTTGTTGTAAAAAACTCAGTTTCCTAGCCCAGGATGGGGAGGCCTTGAGTCCGGCAATATTCAACGTCCCTATGGTGAAGGTTTCCCCCTTCACACCTTAGGTGCAAGGGGGTGGGCACCCGGGCCAACCATCCTCTTCTAGATCCCCGCGGGCCTTCACAGCAGTGTGGGTGTTAGCAGCAACGCTATTGGAGTTTTTGTTGATTTTTTCAGAAAGAGTCGCGTTGGCTTTAGCCTTCGCTTTTTTTTTCCAACGTCGGACAAATTTTTTGCGGTGCGGGTTAGTTTGTGCACCATTGAGTGGGTCAAAAAAGAATTTTTCAGTTGGGATGGGTCCCAAGTCAGTTTTAATTGGAGCTCAGGTGCAACGATTTGGTGAGATTGAATCTCCCATCGGATCCTTGGATTTAGTGGCCCACTCAACATGGGCTTCCCAATCTGATTGGTTGATAGAAACTGAGTTGCTTCCACCACGAAGGTCTCCATGTCCTCCTGGCGTTGTGAGTGTGGGATAGTGGTGGTGGCTTTGGCCGCTTCCTTGGCCGCAGCCCTATGTGCCTGCTTGGCCTTCTTCCACTCTTGTGGGGAGATAGGCTTTACCAGTAGGTAGCAGCCTTGTGCTCCCCACGGGAAGGCCTCCTTTTTGCTTGCAGTTGGTTCGTAGTGCGCCTCTCCGCTGGCCATGGCCGCCAGGGGTGCTCTTGGAATGTGACGCCCTCCTTGGTGGGGCATGCATGTGCCTTATGGCCAAACGCGTCACAGTGGGTGCAGATGGGGGGCGCTCTGTCCATGGTCACCCAGAATGGGTGGGTGGTATGCCCTGCGATATCAATAAAAGTGGAGTGCAGGATCTGGGTTAGGTCCTTCACGATCTCCTCAGTTGGGGTCAGAACTGCGATGGCTTTGCCAGTGCACAGGTGTGGCATCAGCGTGAAGCGTTGCATTTCAAAAGATTGTATTTCGCCATATATGGCGAGACCATCTTTTCAGGTGTTGTTCCAAATTGTCACGTTTTTCCATAGTAGATAAAAAGTCGAACGTGAGGAAAATTTGGTTTGATTTTGTCCATCTGGTGCATTTAGTTTCGACAACCCATTGCCCTTCAGGGAGGTCAACCACTACGCGCACCACTGCAGCCTTGTCTGCTGCTGTTTTGCTTTCAAAACCTAAGTCCAGCCAACCGCGTGACATGGAGTGAGGTGCAACGTACACCACGGTTGGGAAAATTGTGTGTACATCTTCACAAAATTTTTCCCATAAGGGCGTTTTTTTGAATGTACAGAAACACGCGGACTCCAAATTCCACTGAAGAAAGTGGCTGGGAGTATGGCGTGTTGATGTACTGGTTGCATTGTGCTTGCCACGCGAGTATCTCTGGGGAAATTGTGACCGCCAGTTTTTTGAGATTTTTGTCAATTCTGCCAGATTCTCCGGGGCGTTTTTGAACGTTGGAGGCCGCGGGCCTTCCACCTGCTCCTCTTACCTTGCTTGCCCAACTTCTCCCTGACATAGGCGCAGACTAATCTCCTCTATGAGATTATCAAACTAGATTCAGTCTTGAATTGAATAGGTTGCAATAGTGATTGCAATGAGAAAAAAAAAGTTTTATCTAAGATCAGTTTTTCTTTTAAGGATCCTTAATACTTACTTTTTATATGGCAAAGGAGTCCACAATTATTATATAAAGCAACGATAATTTCCTGAAGATAAATAGAACTTAAAAAATTATTGATCTCTAACTCAATGTTTGGACTTATTGTTAATGTCCTTTATTAATGTGAATTATCAGGGAAATTAATAAAGGAATTTGGCTCCCAACCCTTGGATGGCACCACAGCTATTAAACAAAAGCTGTTTCCGTTGAACTTCCCTTTGACGTCTCACCAGCGATGGTCTCCTCCATCTGGTAAGGATTCCTTCATTGGACATCTGAGCTCCAAAATGAACATAGTCAGAAAGCATGTCCCTAATGTTTCTCACTTGATCACAGCAAACCAACCATATTTGACTAATACTTGCTTAGGTAATGGGACTTGGTACTTATTTTAGCCGGTTGCAAACCAACTGATCAATTTGCTAGTTGCAGGTGGCATTACTCGTCTCACTTTGCACCTTAAAAGACCCCCCAATTGGTCAACAATGAAACCTGACTGTACCCAATTGGTACACTTGATATTTAATCAATGATCAACTATCAGATGCCCCCATATCGTCAGCATCTCTGCCTAATGAGAACTTAAATTATGTACCCAGATGATCCCTTATGGATCCAAACCAGGAGAATTACCTAAAATCCCATAAAACATTATCAACCCAAAATTGGGGTCAACCAATATCCAATTCACTCGCCATCTGAAAGTTATCCTCTAGCAATCTACAGGTAATCTAGGAGTCTAGAAGGTGAGCAAAAATCTCAACACCAGATGACTGGAGGGGATGGATATAGGCCTGGCAGCTCTGAGTGATGGTCCTTGACAGTCATATATCTGTTGTGGAAAGTCCCAGGTATTGTTCTTTAGCTGATGGTAGTTTACTGGTATTACTCCATCATTATAAGCTAGGTTGATATGCCCCATATGCACTGGATCTTTTGACACTCTGGTAGAGGTAAAATATATTGGGATCCCTGTCCCATAATTTCCAATGTCTCTTCCATCATGATAACGACATCACCAACTTGTTGCATAAAAGCAGTTTTAAGAACAGGCCATAATGGCTGTTTGATAACATTATTGTCAGTATACAAAAACAAGTGTCCCAAACCGCATGGGAAGAGCACTGTACGTTCCCTCAAAGACCTTATTTTCTGCTCCAGCAGTACCATACATCATGCGATAATATCAGGGGTTTAATAGTTTCTCTGCCACCAACTTAGTGGAAACTATGTTGACCAGGGCACCTGTATCTATTATTGCACAGACTCGGGTTTTGGCTACAACAATGTCACATTATGTGCATTATGAATAAGAAGAACTTTTGCTATTAAGTACATGGGCGTTTAAAGAGTCTCTGTTCCTAAGGAAACTCACAATCCCTTTGTCATATTGGAGTATTCTTTGATAGTAGTGTTGACCAGAAGGGTGACGTTTACTCCTTGTAAAGAAGGTGCATCTGATGGTGGTAAAAAAGACAGCTGCTCCCGCCAACACCCTCCTCTTCCAACATCTTTATGGGGCGATGGAACCCCTTGTTGAGGGTATTCAAATCCTAAATTTTCCCCCAGGATTTGAGAAAGATGCAACGTAAGAAATTGAGGAGTTTGCTTTGGTATGAGCTGCACTTGCATCAACATGGCAATTTCTTCTCTTTTTAACCCCAATTACCCCAAAACCTTCTGGCACATCAAATTTTTCACTTGTGTGGCAGCTCTCATCACTTTCGCTGAGCATCGACCTGCTCAATACAGTGAGGCGATGGACACTACCAGCCTTATAGTTGAAGAAAACCCACAATTATACCTCCTTATGCCACATGCCGCTGATGCCCAAACCCCTATGTTGTCCGTCATGGTCCGCCAGCTAAAGAGGGCGCCAGACAAAAGTTTCCTTAAAGCTTCCTCACTTCTGATATGGCTTCTTAGGCTGATAACTTAGGGGTTATATTAGGAATTTTCTTATTTTTAACAATCCCTTTATAATGACTCATTTGCAAATAAAGAAGCATGGCGGTCCCCCTGCTTGGTTGGGCACCACTAGTGCTAAAAAAAGGAAGGTGCATCTGCAAATGGATCCAGTTTTCAGGGGAAACTCGGTCAAACATTTGACAAGCATACAGCTTTGGCTGCACCTGAGATCTTTCTTCCGCCGCAGCCTTGGCTTGCGCATGTCAATACATTCATTTCTACAGCCGGCTGTTAATATAGGAATGTGCCATAATAATGAGGGACTTCCGCTGATTATATGTTTATATGTTCAGGTGGGACGTTTGGGATTGGGATAGCAGAGGTAGAGAGTCCCATATCTACTCCGCTCCAACTTTTCCCTGATAGTACTGGTCCTTCTGTATGTAATGGACCTGACAATTGGGGCAACCTCATGATAAGTGCCCAGGGTGACCGCATTCAAAAAAAATTTACCTTGTAGGGCCTGCGTCCTTGATTATTGTAAGATGAGCCTCACTGAAAGTTGGAATGAGAGTTATCAGTGTAGACAGGCCCACCCAATAGTAGAACTGCAGATGGTAACTTGGTCAAGGGCAAGGCATGTAGTTGTAATTAGGTCAGGGATTATTAGATGGACTCTGAACAGAGAGGGTTGATTGCCCCAAAAAAGAAGGTCAGTTGAAAGATGCTATAGGCTTCCGCTCTGTATTGGGTGGAATAAAAAGTAGCAGATAGATGGTTCAAAATTTGGTTAATAGTGAGCAGGGGTACGTCATTCCCTATAAATGGAGTCATGACATTGTAAAGCTTGTGGTTTGGCTTCACCGCAGAGTTTATCACAATTCCCACATTGGCTTCAGTTAGAGGACTTGCCTCTATTAGCATGTGAGCTTCACTCATGAAGCAGTCCGAAAACTCGGCTAGAGTCTCACTACAATGAATTCCTATAATCATAAACTCAGCTTTCCACCACAAAATCTTGGCAGTACCTCCAAACAACCGCAGCACAATCTCCTTCACCTCCTGATATGAAACGGAGCTGTTTGGAAGATAGCAAGTAACTCGGTTGGCACTTCCAACATCCAGGGTGGATATCAGTAATCTATCCTTACACTGATCAGAGACTCCTTCTGTCACAAATTAAATTATTTGAAGAATCCGTGGATGTTTTCCATTTCAGTCAAATAAGGTAGCTTGCCAATGCAGACCTCCTCTTCCCACTCATAACTGCAACAAATTAAGAGTGTACTGAGGATAGCTTTTGACTCATAGATGGAATCTTGGCAAGGGGCTGGTTCAGAAGGGTCAGCGGCACATGGCTGATTGGTTGCTCTAGGGGTAGCTAGGTCTCCTTGGTAGGCAGGACTTCCATCGCATAGGGGTTCGTTGGGTCAGAACATAGTCATCCCCTGGGCTGTCATCATGAGTTGAGCAGCTCATTCTGCCTGCACGCTCAGCGAAAAGCTCTTCAGTTGGATATATGTCTGGTATTTATCATAAATTTAATATACTGCGAACTATTCTTTGTCCTTACACTTCCCATTGGAGGCAAGGTTGGTAAAAATGGGTTTTAGCTTCCACTCCGTACAATATAGCTTCTCAGTAATGTGTCATCCAAACGATCAGAAAGTTGCCTGTTTAGTTTTTCAAGTATCCACAACTGACTAGCCACTTTTCAAGTTGATTCCTAACGTTGTCCCGCTCCAGAAGGAGCTATTCTTGTTTTTTGAACATGGTGTCTGCAACAATTTTTATTTCTGCAGCTTCTGAAAGCACAGCAGATTTGGACAGTTCCCCTTTAGTGCAGGCCTGAGATGCCATGGCCTGTGACTGGAAGTTATAATTTTTTGTGGCTGTTCAATGGGCCCCCTGTTGTGAGCATCACTGTTATAATTTCAGTGATATATCAGAGATACGCTGAAAGGGTTTTTGCACAAGGTTAAGAAGACTGAGATATAGGACGGAACTTATTGAGATCACCAGTCCTCAAAACACACTTTAATAAATATGAGCAGTTGCCCCATCGACACTTATTTTAGTTTAAACTTAATAAATTACACCGCATGCTTGCTGATCCGCTTCTATTCCCTGGTAACAATCCTCCTTCTTCAATCGCTCCATCTCGCTTATGTATCAGTGACTTTAGAAAATATCACTCCTCTGGCTTAGACTATCCAGTTCCATTGTAGTCTCATTGGCTCCAGCAGAGTATGGTATTCTCATATTCCCTATCACCTTAATTTAAGGCAAATCACGCAATATTTGTCAAATGTCAACATTGCCTTATTGCATTATTTTGAAGTGATCCAATATATACCCATCTTGATTCAACATCTCCTCATTCCAAGGCGCTTGAATATTTGCACTCTATAATCATTGTCAATAGATTCTAGCCAGTCCGCCATGGCTATTTTGGGCTTATCGTCCAGTTATATCCAGGTCTTGACATCATGCAAGGAAGTATTTGTAACACCAGAAGTTTTAAAACAAGCTGATTCATCCCAGCCTTTCATAGTTGCTAGTGATGTTTTTGCACCCAAGGTGGGGGCTATTTTTCTTCAAGAGCATGGTGGGGTGGAACATCTCATCGCCTACTTCTCTCATAAGTTCTCCACCTCAAAACAATCCTAAGGCATAGATGACAAGGAGGTTGCTGCAGTGTTGTGGTTGCTCATCCTTTGTGGTAACTTCTATAAAGGTGCATGACACGAAGTCGTTGTCCAGATGGACCACTAGGCCCTAATGTACTTCAGGAAAGCCACAGATTTTGGAACACCGTCAGGCTCAGATATTTCGCGACCATTGCAGCTATACTTTCAGGTATGAGTTTTTAAGGGGCTCTAAACATTCTCCCAACCTGTTTAGATGTAACCCTTCCTTAAGTCTGACTGAGGAGGTAAATGCTGGAGTTAACGACATAATTCCTCTAACCCAAATTTCTGTCATTGCTCATCCCATTGTTCTAGGGATGACTGAGCGCTAGATGCGTCATTGGTATCTTGGGTACTGTGGGTCAGACTCCTTCTTGGAGGGCTTAAGCTGTTTGATCAATTGTGTTTGGCAGGTTTCAAATGTACCCATTATTTGTTAACAAAGGAACAGTTTCTTTTTGAGGTAGGGTTTGGGTTCCTTCAGACTCTAGGATAAAGTAAACTCAGCTCATCAAAAACCCTCAGATGTGGGGCTCCTAATTAATAAAAGTGTCTTGATTTGCTAAAGCTAAAATTGAACTGACCAGGGACTTTCTAAGGATATCCCACCTGGATCAAAAATTAATTGATGTGCGCATGGCTATTTTCAGATAAATCAGGTAAGAATAGTCTTATCCATCCCCCGCAGAAGGCGGAGGGCCATTGGACCATAATATCATTGACTTCAACATTGAGTTCCCTCTCTTAAATGGGTTCTCTCGCTATTATGGTGATCATTGACTATTTTACTAAATTCTATCAGTTTATTCCATGTATATCAGTAATTACTTATGAGAAAATTGGCATGCTATTTGTAAAACATGTTTTTCCATATTTGCTAACATCAGGAGGTGGTGAGCGACCAGGGGCCTCAGTTTACTGCTTGTTTTTGGGCTGCTTTAATAGCCTTTTGAAATTTAAGCTTTGCAGCTCCACCATGTATCACCCCAGTCAGATAGTCAGACTATAAGGGTCAACAAGATTCTTAAGCTGTATTAGCTATGCTATACTGACTTTGCAGGATACTAGGGCCGCTGATATTTCCCTGGAGCAGTTTGCATACGGAAAATGTTGCCCATTTTGTTAACTGGGTCTTCTCCATACAAATGTAGCTTGAAGTATAACCCCTTGTTCTTTTTGGGTCCCTGCCTTTGACCAATAGTATTGGCCACTGAGGAGCAACTGAAGCATATCTGGGATATCCAATCCCTGGTTCAGGAACATATGGATAAGGCGATAAGTTATTAAAATTGGTTCATAGATTGTAAGCACCTTTTCAGACATGAGATTAAGGTGATTTTGTTACTTAAGTTATATATGCGACACCTGCATATGAAGGTTTCCTCACAAAAGTTCATAAGCAAGTGCTCTGGTCCTCACATAATGGAGAAAAAACTAGAAAAAGGGCTTTCTGGTAGCTCTCCCCGCTCATTGGAAGCAGCTCCTTTTTTCACGCCTCGCAGTTGTCCCCTTTCAAGAATGGTAAGTCCTATGTACCTGAACCCATCGGGAACATGGCTTGAAAGAAGTCGAACTGGCTCTAAATCTGGCATCAATAAAATCATGTCGCACAGTGCTATAAAAAGAATGTTTGTAAGGGTTTCATTCCTATGAGAACAGCTGGGTTCATGCCAGTAATTGTGCCAATTGTCATGAGTTAGTGGAGACCTTCAACGTTGCATATCCTGAAGCTCAACGCCCTCTACAGAATGTTGCTTCCTCTTTGCAATAAAGATACTCAAGGTGCACAAGAACGTCGCGCTTGCCCATTCTCTCATTGGTGGTGCTCCCCCAGTTCAAAAAGAGAAAGTTAATTTAAGTCTGGGGAAGCAGTTCTTGCGGTTTAATTGGGAGAAATTTCCATTTTGGACCAAGAAGGGGATTAAGCAGATGGCCATCCCTCTCGTTACCCTGGACAATTTACCCATGTGGTAGATGGAGGTGGTTGATGAAATATCCCTTATAGATAACGCCTCTTCCCTTTTCTCACCACCCAAGAGTTGGTGCAGAAAATGTGAGGTTGTGCCAGGAGGTGGCGGTGACCAGAAGCCATTGCCAGCAGAGGATTCACAGTGAGTTTCCTCAAGAAGAGGTTCCCTACATCAGTTTTGTTCTAGAGACAAACTAAATTGGTAACGTGGAAATTAAACTTAATCAATTCATTTTTGATATTGGAAACCTCCCAGCAAATTTGTTCTTCATCGTTGTTAAAAGTGAGACTAACACTAACAGGTATGGGCATGTTAAACACTTTTGATATGAAATGGGACTTCCCATATTTTTCTGGCCAAGTGTGCAACATGCTGTCCACCAGAGAGGTCATCGTTGTTGTGCCAATCATAATTGCAGCATAATAATAAAGTATTGTTAAAGAATTTTAATCCAATAAGGCTGGGCAGGTTAGATATAATTAAATACAGTGACAATTTAGGGTGGTGATCCTCTGTGTCCAAATTGCAAAGATATATCAACAGTATGCACCTGTTTTAGTTACCTATTCAAAAAGCTAATTAGGCAGCAGTCCCCAAAAGTACTGCTTTAAATTGGAAAAAAATTTATGGCCCTTAGTTCTTACAAAAATTACCAAAAATACATCTTATTTGTGAAATTAAGAAGTTTGCCAGGCATTTATTAGCTATAAAATTCAATTTAGGGTTTCCTTTTTAGTACTCGCAGTTGCCTTAATCTCCCTGTATCATACAATATAAATGGTAGTAACAGATGTCCTGGTTAAATGACATCATTGTGGGAAAGTTTGTATAGATAAGGCTTAGCATGATGAGGCCAAGAGGACAAAGTTGGCAGGCCTTCCTGACCTGAAGCACACTCTGGACCAACGCTGAGTAAGGGAAATATATGCCCAAATTGGTTCAGGGGTGCGTGAGATGGTTGGGGAATTGTTACATCAGTTTATAAAGTTCACCAGCTACTTGGAGAATTATGAAAGGTGGTTAAGATTAGTTAGAGAATGGGGTTTCAAGACACTATCAGTTTATAACATTGCCAAATCTGTCTCTCTCTCTGCTCAGCTTAACTTTCCGAGCAAACTAATTCAGTAAATTAAAAGCAAACACTTAATTGCACACCAAAGTCTTGCTCCTATGTTGTCAGATCCCCGCTGACTGTCCCAGCGTGGGGAAGCAGCAAAGCTCCCCACTCCATTTTCCATCCAACAGGAAAACGCGCTCAGAATGGCTCTCCCAGTGATTCCAAACCATTGGGATGATTCATTCCTCCCAGGGATCTCGATGCCCATCTCACCCAAACCCAAGCAGTGCCTCACTGCCCCCTGGTGCTCCCTCAGAGCATCATGCGTTTCAGCCTTAGGGTCATTTATGGGAAATTCTTCCCCTACAATGACCAAGCCATTATCAAAATGGCTCAGGTGGTGATGACACCAGCTTGTTTCATTGACTTCTTCCCCTATAAGGGGTACTTTGATCTTGGCTTCCCCTGTGAAGCCAATGCAGCCACTGCAGCAATGGTGCTACTAATATTCAATAATATTCCCCTCCCAACAACTCAGACCCAGCTCCCAATGGACACCACCTTGGTGGTCCAGTTCGGTGGGATTCCACCCACCTCCCCCCCGAAGTGCTCCACCAGGAGCTGATGGAAGGTTTGGCAGCCTACGGCGCCAACCCCATTTTACAATTTGTGGTCCCAAATGGGGCCATACGCCTTGCTGGGCCTTGGGCATATGCTACAATCAACCCTGAATTTACAAAAATTTCTTTGGCAATTCCCCCTTGTGCCACCATCCCATCTGCCTCTGACCATCCGTTCTGGGCCCGCATTGAGGGCGGACGGACAATTTGTTTATCCTGAGATGAGTTAGACCACTCGAAATGCAAATGCCCATACTTGGAAATTTCCACCGATGCCAAAAGTTTGCCCAACGCCCACCAATCTGCCACCCACCCCACGCCAACTCTGACATGGGGTAAAATCCTACCTCCCCTCCTCCAATGCCTGATTCTGCAGCTGCACCTACAGTCACCAAATTATCATCCACCTTGCCTCAATGCCATAAATAATTCATCCAACCAAACATTGGTTTTGATCCCAGTTTGATCCTATGTGTCCACAAATGAATCAAACAAACCTCAACCATATGCTGATTCCCCAATCTAATTCAATAAAATATGGGATTACTGGAAGAAATTGACAAATCAGCTAACATTATTGAAGAACTGACGCTGCAAGTCGAGCGGCTCTGTAATGCAGAATGGGATGCAGTATTCCCGCCTCAGAAATATGTCCCACAACCTAATGCCAAACCGTTCTACAGTGAACACCAGCTTGCAGTAGAAGCAGCCACCACACTTCAGATTGCTGTCCGCTTCTCAAAGCTGCCACCAAATCTGTGGCTGTGCTTGCAGGAGGAATTCCACCTCCCGTTATCCCCAATAATCTTACTCCAGAAAGTAAGATCAACATGAAAACTTTACACAAAAACGTCACTGAAGCCATCCAGAGCGTGGTAACAGTAGCACAGAATCCAAAAGCAAAAATAAGCCAAACCAACATTGCCACGTTTGTTAAACTCCCAGATGCCCGCCTCAAAGCTGAAGACGCTTTGGCCAAATACATAGTTGTTATAATGATGGCTGGCAACTATTTGGAAGTTCCAGTCATCAAGGATATCAAACCCCATGCCGCCAAAGCCCCCACACCCTTACTATCTACCTTAACATGCACCCTACTCTGGGATGATATGGATGCAGCTGAAGACAATCCCCCGATCCCCCTCCCCATCCACCATGGAGGGATAGCAGTATTCTCTACCCACCTGGTTGGATATTTGTTAGGTATGATTCAATTGATCCATCCATTTTGGGCGTTTGTTTATATCGTTAATTTTAATATGATATTTGGTTTTTTAGGTAATGTCCATCCCCTGGTTGGCTTACCTCGGTTAAATAAAACATTGCCAAATCTGGTAAAATAAACTCCAATCAATCACCTGAGAGCTAGATTACTTGAGATACAGTACAAAGATGGATGTGAAGTTGTATTTAATGGTTGGATTGGGTGAAGTGCCTCATATGATGGAGGATGATTCCCCCAACGGTTTAATGTAGCTTTGAGACCACCTTTATTTGTTGGTTGATTTGTTTACAATAAACCTCATTTGTTTTCAAAATGATTATATGGTTAGACCTCTATACCAACCTCCTAGAGGAGGTCTCAAATAACTTAGGTCATTGCATTCTATCCAAATTATTGTTTGATCCCATTAGCCTTTTTGTGGAACCTGGAAGTCTGCAATTGAAGGCCTAAAATGCCTGGATATATATCACCATGTGTTGATGGATCCACCTTGGGGTCTAACCAGGATCTGGCGATTTTGTTTTTTAGTAATTTATCTAGTTTTGTATATTATCGCCCTAGGGCATTTGGGTACCAGCCTCCTCCGCAATGCTCTATTTTCCCTATTAATAGCAGGTTGTTCCCTGGTGGTGGTTTTTCTTTCACGTAAGAATCACTTTTGTTAACAATTGATTTATTGAATCAACCAATTAAACTTTACTTAAAATGTGCCTTCCTATCAGGGGATGACAAAGTGACATAATTCACTGATCTCACATACCTTTGCAGCTGCAATAAAGGGAACAGCGCAAGCCAGAAGGCCAGCTTCTCAACTTTAATTGTAGCGCAAAAAAGGGACCATATGTCCCAGATATTGACTATCTCAAGATGGTCCAAGATGAAACTTAACTGTCAGCATTAGCCATGCTATCCCAAGTCCTCACATGAATCCAGTTTTCATATTAACTTTGGCGTTGAAGAACCTTTACGCTATGAAGCAGTTTATTGGGCTATCACAGAATGCTTCTAAAAAGCTGTAAGCTTGACTGAAAAATCACTATAAGAACCCTAGACTTTGGCTTCTCTACTACTTAGGCCGCTGACGCTGCCAGTGTTGACCCCTTTGTAGTCACCAACACTAAGCTTAGGGTAGGCAAAAAGACTAAACAAATTACAACCAATACTCTAATTACATGTACCCACTTTTGGGATGATTAGTAACTTTTTGTGGCACTAGAAAGATTTTCAACCATTGAAAAATGGGATGATCTGGAGGTAACACTTACAAGCAGCCTAGCGCATATGAGGAACCTACCTGTCATGGTCAAATGACATGATAGTGGGGACCAACCCTAAGGATAAGGCTGGGTGACAGGAGGCCCAGAAGGTGAAGCTTCAGGACCTCCCTGACCTCAGGCACACACTAGACCAACGCTTGGTACAAGCCAAATATTCCCAGGTTGTTATTAGTGAAGTGCAGAACGCAAGCCCCTTTTGTCAGCCCAGGCTTTAAAATGAATGGTATATTTGATTAATAAATGATGGTACTATTTATTTGATTGAAGTACGAGGGTTCAGAACCTGTTCCATGTACAAAATTACGCGTTCAGGTTGGATCCAACTTTAATTGATTACTCGAGTGACATTGGTTTCAGTGTATTCTACCAATATGGATGACAGTATTTACCTATTGGCGAATTGGTGCTTGGGCCCACTTCAGCAAGCAACAAATTTCCCCAACAAAATTTAAATCTGTTTTCTGTGACTAACATTCCTTGTTGGTTGACTTTCCTAATAATCCTTTCCCGTTTTCCATTTTTTATCATGTTATCTCTAGAGATCCTGTGCGCAGACCTCTTTATGGAGGTCTCGCGCTATGTTAACCAATCAATTTTAATTGCAATCAAATTCTCAACTTGTGCACCGTTGGGTCACCCAGGTTCCCTCCAACCTGGGACGTTTACCCCTTTTCCCTTTGCACCAAATCACTTTTGGTGGGTTGTTTAATATCATAATAAACACTTCTCTTCTTAAGTTATTATTGCTTCAGCACCTTTGGCTAGGCTCTCAGTAATTTTCAAAATAATGGCTGGTTCTCTGGCGTTGGTCCTGTGAACCGTGCACTACCACGCTGGGAACAGGAGAGTTATAAACACTCTCCTTACATTAGTTGACCAACCTTATGATTTTATGTTTACAAAACTTTTTCCTTATGGGACCTTTCCAAAGTGTAAATAGTGGGCGCCAGCTGTGGGCTTCAGCTGTGGTCAGCTGCACCGCTGTTTCCTCTTTTCTCTGAAGGTTGGACATATTGGCATTATCATGGCTGCCTCCAACAGGAAATCACCCACCCTTCATGCTCATACCTGGCAGATACGGACACTTCTTAGCCCAAACCTCGTGATTCCCTGACTTTCCACTGAAATTACCAAATTCTATTCAAATAAATGAGTTTTACTTTGACAGCACTTTCAGACGATGCCAGCGGAATTGGTGCAGATAGGCCTGTGGGTGTTAGCCTTGGATAACGTCGGGCATTCAATTGCAGTTTGGGGAATAGGGTCATTCACATCTAAAAATGCGTTTTATGACAATAAGCTTATACAAACCTCTGAGCCGTTTCTTAGCTTTTATGGCCTGGATGAGAACCCTATTCCAGTATATCAAATCACCCCTGAGAACCCTCGTTTGACCCCTACCATGATCCGTGGCACTTAGGAAGTGGAGAAAGAAATTCGTTTCAAATAAGATAAAGTATATGCACATGCAGAAGACATGGTGGGGTATGGGGACTCAGTAGTAAGAGTAGCCAACTATCCCTCCCCCTTCTATGATTCCAAAACATACCCGGATGGTGTGCCAGAGACAGAGGAAGAATTTAATGGTGAAGCGTTGGCATTTTCTGCATTAAATAAAGACCATTAGAGGTTACTTTTTACTTACTGCTATCCTGTTTTCCACTTTTAGGAAAATTTAGCACCACTATTTTGGTGGATACTGGCGCCACTGAATCTTTATGGACCAGAGCCTAGTCGAATACCTTGGACTGAGTTACTTGCCAGGTGGTATGGTTAGTGGAGGGGCGTCCCAAGGTATTCCCACTCTGAAGTTCCTTAAGACAGTGGACTATCAGTCTTGGCAAATACCACTTGTCTGATTACTTCCAAGCGATCAAAAACCTCTTGTACCCTATCATTTTGGGAGTGGAGTGGTAGCGGAATTTTAACGTTAGAACCAACTTGAAAGAGAATACCTTATCCCTTACATTAAGGAATGGTCGCACCCTAGTTGTTCCTTTGTCTGAAGCTGACGCTCATGGCGACTTACCCCACAGGCCCCACCTTCACACCATTAACCTTGCCTCTATGCTGAAGCCCACTGTGGTGGTTCCCCTACCTTCTTGTTTGGAGTATTTGCAATCTTCCTTTGATGCAGCTTCAGCTGATGCACTACCTGATCATTCCGTGTACAAATGTGACTTCAAACTCACTGTGGATCTGGTGCATATTTTTTCTCATATTTAACCCTTGACCATCCGGGAGGAAGAGGCGTTAGATGTGTGGGTGAAGGAGCAGTTAGCCAAAGGCGCGATTTTTCAGCGTACATCCCCTGTTTGCTCCCCACTTCTCTTTAATGAGAAGCCTGATGGTACTCTACGCCTATGCATAGAAAATGGGAACCTCAACAACGTTACTATACCAGACCTCCATCACATCCCTTTGGATTCTCAGATTGCACGCTATGTGGAGAAGGCTAAGGTCTTTTCCAAGCTGGATTGCCTCAAAGCGTTCAATTAGATTCAGATTAAAAAGGACAAGAGTGGCTAACCGCATTCCGTACCAGATTAGGGATTTTCCAGTTTTGGGTCATGCTTTTGGGCTTAAGAATTCCCCTGCCATCTTTCAACGCCGCATTGATGCAGTGTTGGGGACTTGTTAGGGGTATGCGCGGTTTCCTACATGGATGATATCCTGGTGTTTTCCCTGGATCATGATTCCCATATGATACACCTTTGGCAAATGGTGGAGAGGTTAAGGGCATCCTAGCTTGCGCTTAAGATCAGTAAATGTGAGTTTTTCAATTCCCAGGTCACATTCCTGGGCAACGTCATGTTTGACCAAAGTCACATGGTAACTCCAGACAAGGAGAAGGTGATTCGTGATTGGCCCACTCCAACTCAGTTAATTAATTGTGGAGTTCCATGGGGACATGTAGATTCCTTAAGAAATTTACACTGAATCTTTATGAAGTTGTGGCGCCTTTGTATAAGGTGAGTGGGACAAAAGTGCTCCGGTGGTCCCCAACTTTTCAGGATGCCTTCCAAATGGTAAAGTGTACTTTACTGTCCATGTCCGTTCTTTACCATGTCAACCCAAATAAAGAGTTCATTGTTGTTTCTGATGTCTCCAACTACACCATATCAGCAGCCCTATTACAAGTAGTAGAAGATGAAGTAGAGACCCAGTGGGATATTTTTCAAAGAAAATGTCTCTACAAGAGTTAAAATACACCATATATTATAAAGAGTTATTAACAGTAGTTGAGGCGCTGACCTATTGGCGTCATCACTTAAATGGCTAATTCAAACCCTTCCGCATATGTACAGATCACCATGCTTTACAGTATCACAGTGAACCTCATGTCTTAACTCCACAGCAAACCTTCTGGCATGAGACCTAAGCCAAATTTGCGTTTTCTTATTAGTTCACTAAGGCAAGGAGAATGGTTTGGCGGATGCTTTGAGCTGAAACCCTGCACTAGTTCCAGATCCTTAGGAGATAGAGGTGCATAATACCCACTTGATGATTTCATCGGGTAAGACTGTGTCTCAACTTCCCTCTCCCTTGGCCAACAGGCCAGCACTCGCTCCTCTGGAAAATTCAGAGAATATGGCATGTTCAATAAGGTAGTCCTTTCCCAGCCTTTGTCAGCTGAATATGCTATGGTCCTTGCTAAGAGCGCGTGGAATCAGGAAAATACAATCTGGGTTTATCAGGTGAAGGATGAGATGATGTGATTTTAGGGGCGCTAGATTTTACAACTGGACCACTTCGCCTGGAAATCATCCAGGACCATCATGGTGGAATCAACGTTGGTCACCTTGAGAAGGCAAAGACTCTAGAGCTAATTTGCTGCACTTACTATTAAGAAGTTAACCAAACAGATGATCAGGTATTGTAAAGAGTAACTGGTCTGCAACCTAATAAAACTGAATTGCCATCCATTAGCAGGGCTGTTGGTGCCAGTTCAAAAGGCTGAAGGGCTTTGGACTTCTCTATTGGTTGATTTTATTGTGGAATTGCGTAAGTCCCAGGGAACATCCCCTGTGAGTTGACTGGGCCATAATCTCGTTTCAAAGTAAAAAGGTTATAAGGAGGGTGGCTGTACTACTCATTACCCAAAGTGACCTCGCCCACATAGTAGATTAGCTCTGGGTAACAGCTCTTTCTCTTCGGATCCCCCCCTGGTGGTCACATTCACCTCTTCTAAACCTGTACGCCTGATCAGGGAAATTTTTTCCAAAATCGCCGAAATGAAGTTGATCAGTCTGAGAATGGGTGGAAACGAGCCTGATGATCGAAATCCACATAGTCAAAAAGGAATGAATATTGATTCATCAGCCAGAATTGATGATGGTTTTGATTTGGCCAACACCACGATCTTCAAAATTAACCCCCTCCCAAAATCGTTGGGGTGATACCAAATGTGCAGGTAGCAGCATTGGACACCATCAACGATAGTTCAAAAACTCCCTTCCAACAAATTGGGTGTTGCGGCCAATGCAACACTTTTGACCAAACAAATGGCCCAGCGACTGAGCACACGTGGGTGGGCTTCCTAAACCCGTTCCTAACCAATTGGCACCGCCCCTACGTGGAGTGGCCCTGGGTGATTCCTGTTGCTCATCAGGCCAGACGCCATTGCGCCAACCTCTGGAAACACAGTTAAGTCTCAGTTTGGGCATTTGAGGTTGAACCAACAGAGACTCGGCCTGCCACCAATTACTTCAATGTCAGTTCCCAGTGAGCTTATCTGCCCCATTCCCAAATAAATCGCTAGTTAGGTCAAGCCTGTGGGACCTGATCCCAGCTTTTTTGCTCAACAATAGACAACTTTTTATTCAGTTGCATCACACTGAGGAAATTTTTGGTTGATTTTTCTTCCTTGATTTTCCATTAAAAACCTTTCCCAAAATTTAGTTTTTATGTTGAAAATAAACCTCTCTTCCCAATAACATTTACACACCCCTTGTGGTTAACTGCTATACTCATCTGGTATTTTATTATGTGTCTGTATGAGATTCTGGCTCACTGGCAGTTATTAGTAAAAACCTTTCTGGTTTCATATCTGTTGTACCAGCAGCAGTGCCTTTGGCATTCTGGTTTGCTGTCCAGGTGCTTTGGGCCTGGGCTGGCAGGCTGGTCAAATTCTAACTTGCTGTTTGCCTGACATAATTGACCAACCATTATTCCCAACCATTTCCTCCTTTCTTGTTGATATTGGCGTAGCAATGGCCCCTTCTTTGCAGCTGAATAAAGTTGTGAATAAAGTTTCCCTGTCCATAATAGCCTAGTTTCACAAAAAATGTCAAATCCACACCCCATAGTTGCCGCGGCTATTGTGCCCATGTCAGTAGGATCTGACATTCCAACTTACAATGAGCTTACTCCTCCTATGAACCTAGCGGTTTCCCCTGATCCCACTACCATCTCTTTGGTATCACTGGATTAATCCACAAGTACCAATAAAGAGAACTTCGCTTACTTCTTATTACCCATGAAGATTAGTGTTGGGTACCATCACATCTCCTTTGAGGCCCTGGTGGATACCAGAGCTATGGGAAATTTTATGAATGTTGAACTGGCTCAACAATTGGAACTTGACCTGGATGCAGGCCCTTCAGTGATGGTTGCATCGTCAGCCTCCCAAACCACATAACTGGTTCATGGACCTATTGCATTTTCAATACATCAGTTAGGCTTATGTGATCAGTTCTCAGCAATACTGAACTTGGTGTTCCCAATTATCATAGGAGTTGGTTGTTGGTGTTGGCAACATGTTAAAATTCATCTAGAGCCAAATATGGTGTCTTTTGCCAATAATCAAACTGAGGGAGAACTTCCGTTAGTTAATACTCTCAAGAAAGTTCAAGTCATAGTTCCATAACTTCCCTCGTTTCCCCTTCAGGCCTCCTTTCCAACTTTACCTCAGAATTGATGCGCTACTGGAGTAATTCGATTCCAAGAAGGCGGACCATCTGTAAGTCTCAGGGAACGTCCCTTGGCTCTCAATCAGCTCATCTTCCCATTCCTGAATAAAAAGACACCAAAGAGGATGGTGGTACCTCTCATCACTCAGGGAGATCTCGCTCACATAGAAGATGAGTGATGGGTGACAGCCCTTCCACTTCAGATTCACCCCAATACCCACACTCACCTCGGCAGAACTCTTGCAGAGAATTAGTGAAATCTGTGATGAGATTACTGAATTGAAATTGGTCATATCTAATTCAGGTGGTAATCTGGCTGATGGCCGAAATTTGAATGGCTGTATTAGCATGAAGAATGAGATATTGGCTAGATCGCTCAACAGCTCTAATTTGATCACTAAATCAGTAGAACAAATATCAGGCGCCATTGATTAGGGTTCAAAGCCCTCTGATAGTAATTTAAGCGTTGTTCCCAATGTACTGCTGTTGACCGAATGAACGGTTAAATGACCAAGCGTGGGTGGGTTGGCCATCCCAAACCTGTTCCCAACCAAATGGTCCCGTCCAATATGGAATGCCTTGGGGGATTCCCATCGCTCGTCAGGCCAAACGCCGTTGTGCTAACCATCAGAAATGTAGTTGAGCCCTGGTTCAGATGTTGGAGGTTGAACTGACAGAGACTCAGCCCGCTGCCAAATTTACGATGTCAGTTCCCAAACAATAAACCCACCCATTCCAAACAATTCGCCAGTTAGGTCGAATTTGTGGGACCTAACGCCATCTTGTCACTACCTAATTGACCACTATTTAACCAGTTGCATGGCACTAAGAAAATTGTTGGTCAATTTTTCTTACTTTCCTTTTCAAATAATTTTTTTAAAAACCAAATTTTTATTTCCTTTCCAACTGCATTCCAGATGGCATTTACCTGTTGGCACATCACCCCACGCTCTGGATGGGCTTTACCAATTCTTTTGGTCACCATGGCTCCCTCTATTGCCAATTGGGCCCAGCGAGTCCAATATTTTTGGCTCTACAACCATGTTCTAATGAACTTCCAGCAGCAATACATGGGATCTTATGGCCCTATGTCCATCAATTGCAAGAGAGAATCTATTTCCCTATTGCCCCCAATGAGTTGGCCTCACATGCCAAGAATCTCGTCAAAACTATCCCATTAATCCCACCCCCTGCAACTAGAACCACTGTTTTGGAATTGGGTTCAGTGTAGTTTTTCGTCGGAATACTCCTCATTATGTTGTTTCACCACCACTTTGTGGTATCACATTTCTCAGCTCCATACCAAGTCATACGGTCAGCAATGCCTCTGGCATTTTGGCTTGTTTTTGGGTGCTCACGCATCCTGACTGGCAGGCCAGTCTAAACTTCTTCTACCATTTCCATGACACCATCTCCCCCCTCACACCAAATTTGACTGTGGATTCTGTATCATGGTACAGAAGGTGAATATCAACTTCCCTTTATATCCCCACACAGAAGAGGAGGAGGTTGCACTCAACACTTGGTTGGATGATATGCTAAAAAAAGGGTGGTTGTTTAAGGAGACATCACCAATCATGTCTCCCATCATCTTCGGTAAAAAAGCTGATGGTTCCCTCCATCCCTGCATGGATTACAGACATTTAAACAAAGTCACGGTTCATTATCAATACCCCCTGCCTTTAGAGCAGATGATAGGCCAAGCAATCGCCAAATCTTGGGTGTTCTCTAAGCTGGATAGCGTCAAAGCCTTTAACCAGATTCAGATAGTGGAAGTACAAGAATGGTTAACAGCAATCTAGACGAAGCAAATCATTTCCACTTCTGCTAATGCCCTTCGGGCTGAAGAATGCACCCACTATGTTCCAACATATGATCAACAATGTACTGGGTGACCTCTGGTTTACTTGCATGGTCGCATACATTTGATGATATTCTGGTTCACTCCCTGACTCTCAAACAACACTTTTTGACTTAAAAGCGGTTGTGGCTGCTTTGCATAAAGCGGGATTGTTTGTTAAGCCTTCCAAATGTGAGTTCTAAAAGGAGGAAGTTACCTTTCTTGGGAACCTTGTCCTTAAGGATGGCTACGCGATTCCCCTAATAAGTTGGATGCTATTCGGGAATGGCCTACCCTGACAACCCAGAAATAATTACGTAATTTTTTTGGGAACTATATTTTCCTAAAATGATTTTCCTTGGCTCTTTCCCAGTTGGCAGCCCCACTCCATGACCTAACCGGCAAGAACATATCATGTCATTGGATGCTCAAATGCCATCAGGCGTTCAAGTTGATCAAGGAAGTGTTTTTATCCCCTTTTCATCATGAAACACGTGGATTCTGCAAAGCCATATATTGTCACATGCGATACCTCCTTGGTGGCGGTAGGGGCAGTGCTGCTCCAAGAGCATGAGGGATTGGAACATCCAGTCACCTATTTTTCCCGGAAATTTATGTCTACATAGTAATCCTGGGCATTTACAATAAAGAGTTGGCAGCCGTAGCATGGGCATTGACTCATGAGCAGTACCTGTTACAGGGTGCCCAGCATGAGTTAACTGTTTGCATGGATCACCAAGCTCTCTTGTATTTCTGTAAACCTTAAAAATTGGCACATAGATAAGCCTGAACCTATAAAGACTTGTGCAGTTTCAATTTCAAATATGAATTTGTAAAAGGTGCGCTTAACGTACTTCCTAATTCTCTCAACTGAAACCCCACCCACTGTACCACGGATTTAGAAGAAGCTGACCTCATTACCATGATTCTCACTGCCCAAATTTTTGTAATTGTTCCCCCCATCATCTCTTCTGCAGCCTTTTCCCCCAACGCTCCGCTTGTTGCTCAGGTCTTAGCTGGCCAAATAACCTGCCCTGAAGGGGTGGAGTTATTCGAGCAATTGACCCTTAAAATTCATAAACAATATATGTACTCCTTGGTGGAGAGACTCATCTATTTTAGGTCTCGAATTTGGGTTCCCCCTCTTTTCCAAGCCAATGTATTTTGTGCGCATCATGACCCTCCCACAATTGGCCATCCGGGTAACAAAAATGCACCAAATTGATAAAGCGAACCTATAACTGGGCGGGCTTAACTAAGGATGTTCTGGTTTAGATCGCCAATTGCGTTACCTGTGCTTGGGCAAAGTCAGACCACTCAAGAAAGAAGGGTCTTCTGCACCCATTATAGCAGGAGGAGGGTTCATGAGCATTGATGTCTGTGGACTTTAATGTCAAACTCCCCTGTTCTAATGGGTTTATGGCAGTGATGGTGGTGGTTGATCGCTTCACCAAATTTTCCCTTTTTATTCCCTATACTTCTATGATCACGTCTGAAAAGACCGCTCAGCTCTTTGTACGCCATGTGTTTTCGATGTTTGGCCTCCAACAGGAGATCATTTTTGACAGTGGAACCCAATTTTACAGCGCAATTTTGGAATGAGCTTTTATCCATCCTAAAAATCACCCCCTGTCATTCCATTACTTACCACCCCAAGTCCAACGGACAAACCAAGCAGGTTAACCAAATTTTGGACCAGTATTTGTGCTGTTACGCTTCAGCTGCCCAATATACTTGGGCCGATGACCTCCCTCTCACCTAATTTGCCTATACCAACAGTACTCTTGCCTCTACGGGGTTTTCTCCCTATGAAGCAACATTAGAATATGACCCCTCTTTTTCAGTCAGTCCCTGTATACACTAAGAGGTTCCTGCTGCTGCAGATCACATTGAGCATATCCAGTCTATCCAGTCCTTAGTATGGGAGCACCTCACAAAGGCTATTGATGATTATAAATGGTTCATGATCACAAACAGCTTCTTGGTCATGATATCATGGTGGGATCTCACGTCATGTTAGACACTTGCCATCTGCAGATGCTGGTACCTTCCCAAAAATTTTCAAGCAAATGTTTGGGTCCCCACCTGGTGGTGGAAGACTTGGGAAAAGGTGCTTTTGAGTTGAAACTGCCAGCTCATTGGAAACAGCATCCCATCTTCCATGTGTCTCTGTTATCCCTATTCAAAGGGAACATCCTCACCAAACCTGATCCTATTGTGATAGAGGAGGCAGAAAAAGCCAAGATGGAAAACATCTTAGCGTCCCACAAATCCCAGCGGTCAGTCCAGTATCTCGTGGCCTGGAAAGGGTATCCAGCTTATGAGAACAGTTGGGTTAAGGCTCACAATTGCGCTAACTGCATGGAGCTGGTTGATGCATTTCACAAAATCCCGCCTCAACGCCCCCCGTCACCCCCCCCAAAAGGTCACAACGTAATGGCGATCAAACTACCCAAGGCGCACAAAAATGTGGCCCTCGTGCAGTTTCCTGGCGTGGTGCCCTTCCTTTGGAAAAAGAAAATGGTAATGTAAGTCCCAGTGAACATCCCCTGTGTGTCAATTGGGACCTCTTCCAATTTCCAAGTAAAAAGGCTCTGAAGGGGGTGGCTCTACCCTCATCACCAAGGACTACCTCACCCATGTGGTAACGAGTGCTGGGTAGCAGCTCTCCCTATTTGGATTTCTCCCCCGAGTGCCCATGTTCACCTCTTTTGAACTTGTACGCCTGATCAGGGAAATTGGTGCCAAAATTTCCAAAATGAAGTTGATCAGTCCAAAAATGAGTGGAAAAGAGCCCAATGATCAGAATCCACATAGTCAAAAAGGAATGAAGATTGATTCATGGGCCAGAATTGCAAATGGTTTTGCTTCAGCCAACACTGCGATTGTCAAAATTAACCCCCTCCCAAAATTATTGAGGATGATCCCCAATTTGCAGGTAGCATCATTGGACACTATCAATAATAGTTCAAAGCTCCCTTCTGGAAAATTGAGCTTTTCAGCTGACACAACACTTTTGACTGAACAAACAGCCCAGCAACTGGGCACAGGCGGGTTGGGCATTCCAAACCCATTCCTGACCAATTGGGACCACCCCTACGTGGGGTGGCCTTAGGGGATTCCCGTTGCTCATTGGGCTAGATGCTGTCGCACCAACTGCTGGAAATGCAGTCAAGTCTCAGTTCGGGTATTTGAGGTTGAACCAACAGCAACTCGGCCTGCTGGCAATTCCTTCAATGTCAGTTTCTTAGTGAGCTTATCTGCCCCCATTCCCAAATAATTTGCTGGTTAGGTCAAACTTGAGGGACCCAATCTCAGCTTGTTTCCTCAACAATAGACAACTTTTTAATCAGTTGCATCACACTGAGAAAATTGTTGGTTGATTTTTCTTCCTTTATTTCCATTAAAAACCTTTCCCAAAATTTAGCTTTATTTTGAAAATAAACTGCCCTTCCCACCGACATTTACACACCCCTTGTGGTTAACTGCTATACTCATCTGGTATTTTATCATGTGTCTGTATGAGATTCTGGTTCACCAGCAGTTATTGAATAAACTCCTTTCTGGTTTCATATCTGTTTTACCAACAGCAGTGCCTTTGGCATTCTGATTTGCCATCCAGGTGCTTTGGCGCCTAGGCTGTCAAGCCGGTCAAATTCTAACTTGCTGTTTTCCTGACAAACAGTGAAGTCACCAAAATTAACCTCCTCCTAAATTATTGAGGATGATCCTTGACGTGCAGGTAGCAGCATCAGACACCATTGATGATATTTCAAAGCTCCCTTCCAGCAAATTGGGAGTTGTGGCTGATGTAACGCTTTTGACTGAATGAATGGACCAGCGACTGGGCATGGGTGTTTGGGCATCCTAAACCCGTTCCCAACAAATTGAAACCTCCCCTACATGGGGTGGCCCTGGGGGATTCCCGCTGCTCATTTGGGCCAGATGCCATCATGCCAACCAATGAAAATGCAGTTGAGCGTCATTTTGGGCAGTTGAGGTCAAACCAACAGAGTCTCAGCCTGCTGCCATATTCTTTGATGTTGGTTCCCTTTGAGCTTATCTGCCCCATCCCCAAATAATTCGCCAGTTAGGTAAAAATTGAGGGGCCGGACCCCTGCTTGTTTCCGAATAAATTGACCACTAATTTCAGTTGGATTGCACTGAGAAAATTGTTGGTCGATTTTCTTCACTTTCCTTTAAATAAATTTTGCTGCTAAAAACTTTCACTTTTTAATTTTATTTATACCCTTCTGACCGCAATCTGAATGGCTTAACTCTGGTGGCCTGTTGGTCCTTATACTGGATGGGCTTTGCCAGTACTGATGGTCACTATGGCCCCACATTTGTCAACTGTATTCAGCAAGCTAGATACTTCTAACAATTAAACCCCATTATTTTTAAATATCCGCCAACAATATACTGGGAACTTGTGGCCTTAGATCCACCATTTTCAAGAAAGAGTCTGCCCCCTTGTCTTTTCTGTTGAATTGAACCCAACCACCGGTGACCTTGTAGAAAATATACCTGTGGTACCGCCCCCTGCATCAAGACCACCAGTGTCTAAGGTTGTCTCTATTTGGTTCATTCTCACGTTTCTTTTCAGAATCGCCCTACACCAACATTTTATAATTTCCCAATTCAGGCTCCATACAACGTCATACGTGCGGCAATGCCTCTGGCATTCTGGCTTGCTTTTTGGGTGCTTACGCATCCCAACTGGCAGGCCAGTTAAGCTTCTTCTGCTATTTTCATGATATAAACGGCCAACCATTGTTTTCTGCCACTTCCACCCTGCTCTTTGAGGTGGGCTTCGCAGTGGTTACCTTCTACCAAATGAACGTGCAATCAGTAGTCTGCTTTTTGTTGTTCGTTTGATCACTTGCCAATTTTGTGGGTAGTATCAGCTCTACCTTGGAGAAATTTCCTCAGGCTGGCAGAGCCTCATGGATTGCTACCTCTCCCCATTCTAATAGTCTGGAAAAAAGCTCACGTGTTCCTTCCCATGAGATTTTAAATCAGGTTCTCAACGCCCTCACTGAGGCTCAAATGTGTTCTGCGATTGCTTTTAACAATGCCGCTGCATTATCCCATGCCAAAAAGGGGTTGCTTTGTTGGACTCTGTGGAAGGGGACGCCCGTTGGTGGGTATGAGGCCTTCTGCGTTATTCCTCACAAGCGGGAGATCACAAATATCTAATTGCCATCATATTGGCTGCCTTAAAACCCCCAGTGTTGCGCTTGGACAGCTTATTCAGATTGCTCTCTACTATGACTGAAGCCCCTAGCTTGGCTTCTTTGGCCTCTACCTTCTGTGAACAGGCTCCCACACTGGCTTTTTTAATAATATGCTTCAGGCAATCTTTAGATCATGTTTGGACTTGGTTTCTGCTCACCACGAGGTTTGGTCCACATCAAAAGGAACAGTAGATCAAATATGTAACATTGCGACTACTATCAATGCCACCCTTCACCATACTTCCCACTATCAAGGGAAATTTTATGTTAGGATTACCCAATGACAATGTGGATGCTTTTTTACCATTGAACCAGTGATAGTTCCATCTTCTGAGCCCATAAGCACTCCTGTGTTGGAGTTGGTTTATCAGGTTCACCTATAATTGAATCAGTAAAAGTCCAGATGGAGGAAGCAGGTTCTCAAGCTTTTGTTCTTCCCAACTTTACTCCAGAAAAGGCCCCTGACCTTCCCCCCAATTTGCCTGCCATTTCTTCAGTTGAAACAGAAATGCCTGAATCTACCAATAAACAAAACTTCGCTTATTTCTTACTACCTATGAAGATTAGTATCAGATCTCTCCACATCTCCTTTAAGGCCCTGATGGATACCAGAGCTGCGGGTAATTTCATGAGCGTCGATCTAGCCCAACAATTGGAACTGGACATGGCCAGTAGGTTCATCAGTTTTGGTGGCTTCTTCAGCCTCCCAGACATCATATATTGTCCATCAGCCAGTACCTTTTTCAGTACACCAGTTTAGCTTCTATGATCAGTTTTCCACTATGCCAAACTTGGTGTTTCCGGTGATCTTAGGGGTTGGATGGTGGCGCTGACATCATATCAGTATCCACCTGGAGTCAAACATGTTGTCGTTCATTAATGATCAACTGAGGGTGAAATCCTTTAGTTGAACTCTTAAGAAAACTCAAGGGCGCAGTTCTATCACTTCCTCATCTCTCCTGTGGGTCTTCCATCTGATTTTCCCAAATGTTTGATGTACTATAGAAGTATCTTTGATTCTGAAAAGGCAGATCATCTGCCTCCTCATAATAAATTTGACTTGGGATTTCATACAACGGTGCAGTTGGTGAATATCAACTATCCGTTGTATCCCCATACAGCGGAGGAGGAGGTTGCATTTAACACTTGGTTAGATGATATGCTTAAAAAAAGGTGGTTGTTTAAGGAGACATTGCCAGTTGCGTTTCCCATCATCTTCTCCAAAAAAACTGATGGTTCCCTCCATCCCCGTGTGGATTATGGACATTTGAACAAAGTTAGGCTCATGATCCCAACCCCTACCCCTGGAGAAGAAGATCAGCCAAGAAATCACCAAATCTCGTGTGTTTTTAAGCTGGATCTCATCAATGCCTTCAACCAGATTCAGGAAATGGAAGGGAAAGATTGGCTAACAGGGATCCAGATGAAGCGCGGCATTTTCCAATTCCGCGTAATGCCCTTTGGGATGAAGAATGCGCCTGCTACATTTCAACAAATGATTGACGGTGTACTGGGCGATCTCAGGTTCACTTGCATGGTCACATATATCAATGACATTCTGTTTCATTCACTGACTCCAAAACAGCATGCTATTGACTTGGAAGCAATCGTGACTGCTTTGCAAAAGGCAGACTTGTTTGTTAAGCCTTCCAAATGCGAGTTTTATAAGGAAGAAGTTACCTTTCTTAGGAACCTCATTCTTAAAGATGACTACGTGATTTCTTCCATTAAGTTGGACGCTATCCATAAATGGCCAACCTCAACAACCCAGAAACAATTATGGAGTTTCTTGGGAACCATTATTTTCCTAAATAAATTTCCCTGGCTCTTTACCAGTTAGCTGCCCCACTACACCCCCTCACAGGCAAGAATGTGCCATTTCATTGGATGCCTTAATGCCAGCAGGCGTTCAAACCAATCAAAGAGGTGTTTTTATCCCCTCCCATCCTGAAAAACGTGGATCCTGCCAAGTCATATATCATTTCATGTGATGCCTTCTTGGTGGCAGTGGGGGAAGTGCTGCTACAAGAGCACAAAGCTAGGAACATCTGTTCACCTACTTTTACCAAAGATTTACTTCTATGGAGAAATCTTGGGCTATCTACAATAAGGAGTTGGCAGCCGTAGCATGGGCATTGACTCATTTGAGGTATCTGTTACAGGGTGCTCAACATGAGTTAAACTGTTCACATGGATCACCAAGCTCTATTGTATTTCTATAAACCCCAAAAATTGGCGCATCAGCAAACTCATACCTATTGGGACTTGTGCAGTTTCAATTTCAAATATGAATTTGTAAAAGTTGCGCTTAACGTACTTCCCAATTTTCTCAACTTAAACCCCATCCATTGTCCCTCAAACCCAGATATAGTGGACCTTATTACCATGATTCCTGCTGCTCAAATTTTGTCAATTGTTCCCCTTGTTGTCTCTTCCATCGCCCTTGCTCCCAACGCCCCGCTAGTCGCTCAGGTCTTAGCTAACCAAATGACCTGCCCTGAAGGTGTGGAGTTATTTGAGCAAATTGTGTCTGGGAAACTGGAACGAAGGAGGTCGCTGGAGGGAGAGACAGGCCAAAGGTGTGCCAACAAGGCCAAGTGACCCATTAAAGTGAAGAGAAGTCCTAAACGTTCATTATTGTGTTTCCAAATAAATCTGTTGAGCAAAACGCACACCAAACTGGCCATAACCGTCAGAGACATGAGGCCCTGGGAGCTGGGAATGGTGGCGAAAAATCTAGGGCAAAAAAAAGCAAAATAGGAGGAGGCGGAGCTGGCGGAATAGGTGGCGGAGTAGGCGGAGGCCTCAGGTAAAACAATAGGGGCAAACCAGAGCGGAAAACTGATCCAGCCATTGCAGAACCTTGTAGAGTTGTATTTTTTGGGAAAAACCAAAATACAGGAAATGTGCCCAAATCCTAAACTTTATTAGAATGATCTATGTATCTGAGAAAAGCAAAGCCTTTCGCATCTTATACTTAATTTATAGTATGTTGCTTCACAAAGATTCCAGTGGTTACTGGAATCTGATATGAGCTACAAATTCTTCATTTTTCAACAAAATCAAAAATTTTCGAATTTGGCCAGATTTTGTAACCTCATATCTTGTGATTTTCTGGGTGTTAAGTTCGATTCCCGCCTAGGCTTTTGCCTCAAATAAGCCATTTTTCCTCAGCCCTGGCTGGCAAATCCAAAACCCAATTTTCAATGACCTTAGAGAGGTCATTGGTGACCCTTAGGGATTCTGGTCTCTTCCCAAGGGCTTGTTGGACTTGGCTTTAGAAGGGCGGCTAATTCCAGGAAATATGTCACTAGCTGTGACATCACCCTCCGCTCTTGGCGGGGTTCTACACCACCTGAGGGGACATTGGCCAAGGCAAAGTTCTTGTGGGGAGTGGGTAGCTTCATGGCAGCTAAAAAGACTTGGGTGGCAGGTCCTACGGCATCTGGGAATCTAAAGTGGAAGTCATGAATTATGTCCTGAGCATTGGTCATGTCCCAATAAGGTACCCAGATGTTCTCTGTCTCATCATATCCTTTCCAGGACACCAAGTATTGCAGGCGGTGTCAGGATAGGTGAGAAGCAAGAATGGCATCAATCTCATATTGGGGTTCACTATCCACTACCACGGGATCTGGGTGAGGTGGTATGGGACCATTAAAGGGAGTCAGGAGGCATTCATGTAAGGTGCTGAAAACTTTGATTGAGGTGGGTAAGTCAACCTGGTAAGCTGATGGACCAACTTTCTTGAGGAATTTGAAGGATCCAAAACGCTTGGGACCTAACTTGCTGCAAGGTTGCTTCAGGTGGAGATTCTTGGCGTTGACCATGACCAAGTCACCAGGCTTATATTCAGGTCCTTCATGGCGCTTTCAATCAGCATATTCTTTGTAGATCCTCACAGCATCAACGAGATGGTCCTTCACTGCTTGATGTATGTCCCTGAGATCTTTAGCGCGCTCATTGGTAGTGACAACATTGGATTCAATTCACGGACTTAGGTTATAACTGGGGGTTTTAACCATAATTTGCAAAAAAGGGGGAAGTGCCTGTAGAGGCATAGGTAAGGTTATTATAAGCAAATTGCGCCAGTGGGAGGTGAGAGGACCAATTGTTCTGTTCAGCATTGGAATAACTATGCAAGAATTGCTCCAAACCTTGGTTCACCCTCTCCATCTGTCCATCTGACTGGGGGTGGAAGGCTATAGAGCAGCAGGGGCAGATGCTGAGGATGGAAAGCAGTGCTTTCCAGAACTGAGCGGTAAATTGTGGGCCCTGATCACTGATAATCTTCTTGGGGAGACCATGTAAGCAAAAGATATTATCTAAAAACAGATGGGCTGTCTCAAAATGAAGTAATGGTGGTGTTTCAGGAGATGAAGTGGGCCATCTTTGTAAAATGGTCCACCACAACCATTACTGCATCTTGACCCTGGTACAAGGGAAGATCCACAATAAAATTTGACAAACACTGATGTCCAAGGGCCCTCAGCAGCTTGGAGGGGAACATGCAATCCAGCACTCTTCAGGTAGCTTGGCTATGACCAGGTGCACATCAAGCAGGATTTGTGAAGTTTGCCACATCAGTGACAATACCTTTCCAACTGTAGGAGCAACGGACTAACTCAAGAGTCTTGTTCACTGCCAGGGTGGCCAGCAGGTGGAGGGTCATGAGCTTCTTAAATAACTTCCTCACGCAGGGGTCCAGGAGGTACCCACCACTTGCCCTGATGGAGGATGACACCATCCATTAACTGGTAGCCTTTTTCCAGGGATTTGCTATTTCTATGGCAGGCCTGCTTAATCTTATCATAGTCAGCTGACAGAGGTTGGGACAACCTAACTTAGGTAGGGGTGTCAGCATCACTTCCAAAGGTTCCATAATAAGCAGAGTGGGGGTTTGGACTGAAATCTCCTTCACTTATTCTGGTTTAATCAACAACTGGGTATTGTGGGCATCAACTAGTGCTGGGTCAGGTGCTAGGGAAGGGTTCCGGGATAGAGCATCAGGTAACATGTTCTGGGTGCCCTTAATGAAGTCATATTTGAAGTCAAACACTGACAGGATTTCTAACCACTGGGACTGGTGAGGGGATAGCTTCTGGGGGCGCGGTAGTACATCAATGCCTTGTGGTCAGTACAGACAGTAAATGGCCACTCGGACCCATGCAAATGGTGGCGCCAGTGTTGTACTGCCTCAACAACTGCAAGGAGTTCTTTATCATTTATTGCATAGTTGAGCTGCGCCATGGTCATTTTCTTATTAAAGTAAGCAATAGGCCGTTCCACTCCATCCTCTCCCTCTTGTAGCAGAGCAGCTCCCACTATAAAGTTGGAAGCATCAGTGGCGGCAATAAAGGGGCGGCTGAGGTCTGCATGTACCAACACCAGGCTGGACAATAATATGGACCTGACGGCATGGAATTGTCAGGCAAACAGCAAGTAAGAATCAGACCAGCCTGCCAGCCTAGGTGCCAAAGCACCTGAATG
Source organism: Massospora cicadina (assembly GCA_022478985.1). Taxonomy (NCBI): domain Eukaryota; kingdom Fungi; phylum Entomophthoromycota; class Entomophthoromycetes; order Entomophthorales; family Entomophthoraceae; genus Massospora; species Massospora cicadina. Next base: position 4,909 of record JAKSZP010016405.1, on the reverse strand, counting down.
GCAAACCAGAATGCCAAAGGCACTGCTGCTGGTACAATGGATATATCTGGAAAGGAATTTCCCCAATAACTTCTGGTGATCCATAATCTCATACAGGCACATAATAAAATACCAGAAGAGTATGGCCATTAACCCTGAGGGGAATGTGAGGGTCAGCGGATTAGGATAATTTATTTTTCAACATAAAAAACTAGTTTTTAGGAAAGGTTTTTGTTAAAAATTTAAGAAGGAAAAATTGACCAACAATTTTCCCAGTGTGATGCAACTCATTAAATTGTGGTTGATTTAGAGAGGAAAAAAGCTAGGATCAGGTCCCTCAAGTTCAACTTAACCGGTGAATTGTTTGGGAATAAGGAACAGATAAGTTAACTGAGAACTGACATCAAAAAATTTGGCGGCAGCTGAGTCGCTATCAGTTTAACCTCAAACGCCCTAACTGAGGATTGACTGCATTTACAACAGTTGGCATAAAGGCGTCTGGCCCAACAAGCTGCAGGAATCAACAAAGGCCACCCCATGTAGGGGTGGTCCCATTTGGTTGGGAATGGGTTCAGGACGCCCAATCCACTCATGCCCAGTCGCTGGGCCATTCATTTGGTCAAGAGCGTTGCGTCAACCACAACGCCTAATTTGCAAGAAGGGAGCTTTGAACCCTCATTGATGGTGTCTTATGCTATCACCTGCCCATTGGGGATGATCCCTGACAAAATTGAGGGGGTTGATTTTTTGATCATAGCGTTAGCTGAATCAAACCATCGCAATTCAAGCTAATGGGTCAGTCTTCATCCCTTTCTGACTACATGGAATCCAACTATCGGGCTGAATCCCACTTGATTCTGGGTCAACCGGTTTCTTTTGGTGATCTTGGCGCATATTTCCCTGATTAACTGAACCAGTTCTACCAAGGTGAGTGTGGGCACCGGAGGAGGAATTTTAAGTACAAGAGCAGTTACCCAGCGCTTGTCTACCACGTGGGCGAGGTCGCCCTGGGTAATGGAGGGGTACAGCCACCCTCTTTGATACCTTCTTACTCAGGAACAGGAAAAGAGCCTGATCAACAGCCAGGGGACATTCCCCGGGACTTACAAGAATGCAGCGTTGCATTCATTGTCCCAACTAAAAATCTTCTTCCCTGAAGCGGTGTGAGTGGGGCGGCAACTTCTGAGAGCTGGGGGTGAACTTCTTGAGGAAGTTACATGTCCCAAGGAAGCTGCGTAACTCTGTGAGAGATGAGGGGTAACCTAATCACATATATCTGCTTCCTTATCTGGGGCAATCATGTGACCCTGGGAGAATATAATGTATCCTAAGAACTCAACCTTGGGTTAGAAGAACTCACACTTGCTAGCCTTAATTGTAAGGTTTGCCTGTGAAGGTCTCTCCATGACAGACACAAGATGGTGGGCATGAGATTCTGCATCTGGGGAAAAGACTAGTATGTCGTCCATGTATGCAATCGCGCAAGTACCCATAAGGTCTCCCAAGACAGTATCAATGAGCCTCTGAAAGCAGGCCGGAGCGTCTTCAAGCCAAACGGCATAACCCTGAACTGGTAGATACTACTTCCGTGTGTGAAAAGTGGTCAACCACTCCTGGACTTCTTTAATGAAAATATGATTGAAAGCGTTGAGGCAGTTAAGCTTGCTGAACACCTATCCTTTTCCACACATCGGGAAATCTGTTGCTCCAGAGGGAACGGATGGGGGTCAGGCACTGTTACATTGTTCAGATTGCCATAATCAACTCAGGGATGAAGTGAGCAATCAGACTTCTCTACAAACAGGAGGGGAGCACACAGGTGAGTATTTCTTAAAGATTTGGCCCTTAGAGAGCATGTCGTCTACCCAAGCACCCAAGGCAGCCTCCTCCTTCAGGGACAAGGGGTAGATTGGAGAGGATATCTTGACTAGATCCACGGTCAACTTAAACTCAAAGTCAAACTTGGTGTGCTCAGGGAGTGGGCGGGCCTTTGTGGGATCAAACAGATCAGCATATCCATGGATGCATTCTGGCAGAGTAAATGTTGGGGTCAGGGCGTCAGTAGGTTGAATAGAGGCTAGGCTCACCTTAGGAGAGAGCCTCACCTTCTGGGAGCACCGTGGCGCTCTCATCTAAGCAAGGGATGTTAACCGTGACTCCACCAGGAAATTGTGCATGCATGGTAGAGTCTAGGAGGTTAGTGGCGATGTCAAATTGGCGCCACCACCCAACCCCTAAAATAACAGGGTATATGAGGTTCTTTATCGCGGAGAAGCTCTCAACGAAGTAACCATCACCTGCAATGAAAGGGACAGGTGTTAGCACATGGTAACTTGGAATGGTTTAAGATGCTCACCCTTCACAAAATGACCAACTCCTAAGGGTAGCTCCAGGGCCTCTGCCAACTCTTGGCGTATGAAGTTTTCAGTTGCACCAGTGTCAACCAAAGCGAGTGCTTAAAAGCTCTTCCCTGCAGAGGAAAAAGTAGCCATGAACAAGAAGTAAGCAGAGGAGGGTTTGGTTTACTCAGAGTCAAGGGAAGACAGTATGGCTCCAAGACTAGAGGGCGGCGTATAATGTGGAGTATCCCCTAAAAATTTTTCGTATGACTTCACATTGCCATAAAGTTGTCCACGGGACTTAAATGGTGTGGGGTAGCTTAATGCTCTATGTTTGGCAGGAGGAAGGTCTTATTCACATGAGACTACACCAGTCAAGACAGCTAAGCTTTTGGTGGGGTAAGCCACGGCTATCTCTTCTTCAATCATCGTCTCATGGATCTCAACTCATTTCTGGATGGAGTCCGCCACAAGAGGTAACTCTGGAGTGATAGGAAAGTGTTGTTCAACTGGGCCAAATGGGATGACAGGTTGGACAGAAGGCTTAGTTTCCAAAATGTTAACGGCAGGTCCATACATGGGAGGAAGTGAATGCTTTGAATCAAATGGGTTAAACTTACTAACACCCTCTACTTTTGAGGACAAAAGTGAAGGGTACTCCATGGAGCGCGGCGGTGCAGGGCCAGTAGTGAGGGGACCTTCACCTATGACGGAGGTTTCAGTTTCACCTTCCAGAAAACTCGCTTCTGGTTCCAAGCGGTACTGGGAGAGTACGGAAGTAGGGCCTTCTAAAATCAGGTTGGAAGTGTCCATAACGGCCAGTGTCTCAGCTGGATATGTCACCACTGGATCAGAAACATGTTGGTGCCCCACAGTGATGGATTCATCAAGTTCTAGGATCGGAAGTTCAGCGGTACAATTAGTTTTGGGGCATAAAGGCTGATAGACAAAAGGGATGCAAGGATGGAGCATGTCCCAGATAAGGAGGGGGGTGGGTTATCCCATATGCCAAGGGAAGCACCAGTATTATCTAGGGACTTGCGGAGAAGGGCCATTTTCAACTGTTAAAGAGATTTCAACCTTGATGCTCCCTCTTGAAACAGGTGCAAGTATTGAGCTGTATTGAAGTCTCCTTGGGACAAGTGTACAAAGGAGTTATAGTCCTCAAAGGTAGCAGGGGGATACTCGCAGGGTTTGACAAAGGTTTCCAACGCTGGGAGAGATTCCAGGAGGGATCTATTATTCTCACTTGTGGCGAGTAACCATTGTTGAGCTCCCTCTGAAATCTCATGGAGCAGCAGCTGGAGGAGGACGTCAGCTAAGTCCTTGCCTTGAGACTTCTGGCGGGCCCTAAGGCTGGACAACGTGTTGATGATCTCATTTTTAAATTTGGAAGCACGTGAAAAGTGGAGAGTGAGACCGGTAGTGGCAGGTACTGCAAACTTTATGAGCGTCTTGAGTGAGGGGAGCCGCGCAACAGCCTCAGCACACCCTTTGAGGAAGGCAACAACCAAGGCCAGAAGGGATACAAAAGTACCAGCCCAGTGGACTACTTCAACGGGTGACAACTCTGAGAGGATCGGGCTAGCTTTAGCCATCCAACAGTAGAAGAAACTCACAAAAAATTCCAGGCTTTTCTCAGATAATGTCAGGCAAAATGGAGCGCAGGATGTCGTAAGAGGGAGAGACACAGGCCAAAGGTGTGCCAACAAGGCCAAGTGACCCAACAAAATGAAGAGACGTCCTAAACGTTCATTATTGTGTTTCCAAATAAATCTGTGGAGCAAAACGCACACCAAACTTGTCACAACCGTCAGTGACATGAGGCCCTGGGAGCTGGGAAGGGTGGCTAAAAACAGGGCAAAAGGCAGAGAAATAGGAGGAGGCGGAGCTGGCGGAATAGGTGGTGGAGTAGGTGGAGGCCTCAGGTGCAACAGTAGGGTCAAACCAGAGCGGAAAACGGACTCCAGCCATTACAGAACTTTGTAGAGTTGTATTTTTTGGGAAAAACCAAAATACAGGAAATGTGCCCAAAATCCTAAACTTTATTAGAATGATCTGTGTATCTGAGAAAAGCAAAACCTTTCTCATCTTAGGACTTAATTATAGGGGGTTGCTTCACAAAGATTTCAGTGTTTTATTGGAATTTGATTGTTAAGATTCGAGATAATAATTGTCTCTAATTCCCATCTTCTAAATCTGGCTGTGCCAAATCAGTCATCAAACCCAGCCAAGACAAAACTTTTTCAGGATCATCCTCACCTAGTACTGAGTCACGTGGAGTGGGCTTTCCACCTTCTCAGTCAAGTGAGAGATTATATCCATTGAGGACGCCCTTGAGGAGGCCATTCTGGAAGGTTAGTAAAGATCCTGATTGGATGAGGCTCCAAAGGTCCTGAAGGCACTGAGTCCTGACGCGCCCTATAAATATCAAAGCATTTTGATTTAATAAAATATTCGGTAAACTAACCCATATTTTCCCGTTTCCTCTTCAGTGCTCTTTTCTGATTTTCCAGCTTCAAGCCACCGCAAACCCTGGCACCAGTCCAAAGAACTGTAGTGCTGACAAAAGTGGTGCTCACTACAGGGGG